>CAUYQV010020923.1:0-30419 GCA_963574575.1 Galagoides demidoff | reverse complement strand
TGTCACCCTGGATAGAGTGCAATCACATCATCATACTGAGCCACGTATATCATACAACCTCAAACTCTTGGGCTCAAGTTATTCTCTTGCCTTGGCCTCCCGAGAAGCTGGGACTGCAGGCGCCTGCCACAATGCCCAGCTGTTTTTAGAGATAGGGTCTCAATCTTGCTCAGGCTGGTCTCAAACTCCTGAGCTCAAGCAATCCACCTATCTCACCCTGCCAAAGTGCTAGGATTACAGGTGTGAGCCACTGCGGCCAGCCGGAAGTTAGGTTTTGATACCATAGTCAAATCCTGGGCAGAAATGGCTTGTGGAGGGATGGTACCTTCATGGATTTCTTCAGCTGCTTTGCATCAAACACTGCTGGTGGAGTCACTAGGGCCACCATGAGATGTTCAAAGTGTCCCGAGAGATCACCCTTCAAGTCATCTTTCAGCCTCTAAAATGAAAAACAAGGAGGAGAATGTGAAATGCGTTTCCTTTCTCTTTCTCTAAAGCACTTAGTGGCATAAGAACATATGCATCAGAATCAGACAGAGATGCGCCCTCTACAGGGGACGAACAGAAGTGCTGAGACTATTTCTGTGAATTTTAATCTGCAGTTTAAGATTGCTCCCCAATTTTTCTGTTTCATACAGACTTTTTGAAGGAGAGCCAAAGGGAAGGGTTATGTGAGTGCCATCGTCGGGAATTTGATGTTATTATAAAAAGCGCTTCCTGAGCCCCCAGCGCCTTGCTGCTGGGTGAAGCCAGGGAGGCGGCAGGAGGAGGAGCCCAGCATCACCGGCAGGTGCGTGCCCTCTGGGCGCCCCGCTTCTCAGCAACTGCCAAAGAGCTCCCAGAGAAAGGAAAGAGCGAAGAAGTGGTCAGCCATTTGCCTCTAGTGAGAATGCGAACTGGAAAACGGCAGGCATTTTCTGGTAACAACACTCAGGGAACCCTTGGTGTGGCACTGGGGCCCACATTCCCTATTGATGTTCCTTGTGGCACTGTTTTCAAACGTTACATAGACCACTCCCTCTTTCCTGCTTAAAAACAGGTACCATGGTTTTTATTTTTAACATCTAAAGAAGTAATACTGAGTAACTTTTGTCCTGCTCCTGATGGTTTTCTGCTCTGAAATAGGCTGGCAGCGTCCCAGCCCCCTGTGATGAGGGGGGGAACAGACCAGCCCTGCCACGCTGGGTGCTCAGCAGGGGCGTGTTCTGCTGAAAAGTGTCCCGAGCTCTCCTTGAATGCTGGCGTTTTCCTCTCTACATGCTCAGTGCCACCACCATGTGCCCTCAACACGGCGCTGAATCTTATTTCACATCTCTCATCGCGTCCTCAAGCGTCCCACAGTCAGAAATGGTTGCTCTCCTTCCCCCTCCAGCCTTCCTCTGTGTTTTGGAAACACTGAACAGTCAATGGATCATCCATGTCCCTGTATGTGAAAGTGTTGTTGGCAAATGTTTCCTGGACACCTGATCTATTCTAGGGATTTAAAGATGAGTTATACAAAACCCTTATCCTTAATACATTATTGTAGGGGACGCCAAGAGCCAGACGACCTCTGAGCAAATGATTTGCAGCTGGGAGGTTCCCAGGGGGCAATTCCTCCGCAGGTGCTCCTTGTGGAGAAAGCCCCAGCCCATAGCGATCCTTAGGCAGGTGGTTAATGTCTAATACTCCCCTCACCTGTCTTGTACCGTCTCAATAAAAGGCTAGTGTGGAGGTTGCTCGGGGCTACCCTGCAATCAAGGTTAGCCCCCCTCC
The DNA here is from genome assembly GCA_963574575.1 of Galagoides demidoff. Classification (NCBI taxonomy): domain Eukaryota; kingdom Metazoa; phylum Chordata; class Mammalia; order Primates; family Galagidae; genus Galagoides; species Galagoides demidoff. The sequence goes on along the minus strand of CAUYQV010020923.1, from coordinate 28,664 downwards.
TGCAAGCTTGTACTTCTAATCTGTCAAGCCTGGTTCCTTCCTGCAGCCATGAGACCAGAGCCATAGGGGCCCTAGGGGCTGTGACACATTATGCCCTACTGGGAAAAATAGAAATGTTCAAAGATAACATTTCAATATAGTATGTTAATTAACAGATAAAGGGAGCTCAGAGAAGGGTGTCTTTGTGGAGTCTGGGGGCCTGGGGACACCCTCCAGAGGGGATGCCTGTGGATGGTCCCTAGACACTCTCCTGGAGCCATGGGACACCTTGTATCATGCTCAGTGCACTCACTGGTCTGGCCGGACCCCTTCCTTTCCACAGTTCATTTTCCATAACAGCCAAAATAACTCTTTTTAAAAATTGGATTATATTATTTTTCTGCTTATAAACTCCAATGGTGTCCTGCTCTCCCTGGAATAAAATCTAGACCCTGTGCCTGGATCCAAGGCCCTGCAGGTTCTAAGCCTCTCTCCAGTCTCATCTCTCCTCTGCCCTCTTCACACTCTACATTCCTGCCATGTTGGAATTCTTCCTGCTTCTCAATTATTCCCAGTTTCTTTCTGCTTCAGGAATTTTGCATTTGCCGTACTTTCTGCCTGAACTGCTCTTCTCCCAGATCAAGCAGAGCAGAACCCCCAACACTGCTGAGCCTTGGCTGGGACTAAGCTAACAAGCCCTGCTGACATTCCTTCAGTACCCTATCCACAGGGACATGCACCAGTCACTGTCTACCCAATCACACTATTTTAATTTTTCCATACCACTTACCAAGATCTGAATTTATTGTATTTACTTGATTATGATTTAACATCTAATAGCATGTTAGAGGGAAGAGAACGTTTTATACCAGTGTTATCTGCAATACCTAGGCTATTGCCTGACACAGACACCTTCTCACTTGACAAACAGGTGTTGAGCAAACCAACTGGCAGCAAAGACCAAATTTTACTTGTTCTTATATAGTTAGTTTCCAAGTTTACATTTGCTAAATGATTAAGCCTATAATTACATAAATATTTTAAAGTTAGAAGAGAAATTAAAAGTCATCTAAGACGGGATTTGGCAGTTAGTTGGCAAGTAACATTCCGCTGTGGGGCTGCCTTGTGCATCGTGATAGTAGCATCCTGACCTCTACCCACTGGGTGCCGGAAGCAGCCCCACTCTCATAGACGTCACCATTCAGGCCACCTGTCCTGCTTTAGAACTACCGATCTACCCTCCTCATTCTACAGGTGAAGAAACTGAGGTCCAGAAAGATCAAATAACATGGCCAAGGCTATTTAGCCAGTTCAAGGCAGAACCAGGACTCAGATCTGAGGCTCCTGAGTGGATGTGCAGGGCATGTGATGTTACCCTTGGGACAAAAGTGTGAGAGCTACCGCAGTCAGGACAATCATTTCTCTGCTGCCTGTTGGGTCAGCTGCACCGTACCTTCCCGTGAGCTGCCTGGTACTCCTCGGCGATCAGTTGACGCTGAGCGTTCGACCTCTCGGTCAGGATGCTGATGAGGGTTTTCTCATCGGTTCCTAAATGAAATGAAAATTGCTTTACTCACCATCAACCCAAACATGCTCAATATACATATATCCTGAACAAAAGAAAAATGATCAAGGGCCTGAAACAAATGCACAGGGTAAGGCATTTTAATTTTAATTCCCAACTTCTTACCAGATTGGGATAGTTATTTCTTGTGTGTTTACCTGGTTTAAGGGAAGGAAACTTAACTTTGTTTGGATAGTTTTTTGGGAAGAAAACAAGCATTGTCCCAATACTCTCATCTGTACATTGGACAGAATGAGTCATATGGGCTTTTTACCCTTGTGGGATCTGGTTATTGTCTTGTCATCTCTGGTCTCTCATCCCTATACTAGACACAAAAGTCTTTTTTCTTATAGAGAATAGGAACCAACACTCATTTAGAACCTACCTGTACGAGGCTCCTATTTACTGTCATAGCTAACATTCAGAGTGGCCCTACGTAGTTGGCAGGATTAAGCTGGATTAAGCTGTACTAAAGATAAAGACACACTCAGAGAATTTATCTCACTGGCCAAAGCCACAGCTTGAAAGCAATTCAGAGAGAAGTTAAATCCAAATCTCTGACCCCCAAACATGGATTTCTGTCTTTGCCCTGCATCTCCCTCATGCATTTCACACCCAGATGCTTAATCAATTGTCTACAAGTCAAGGATAATACCAGGCCAGGGCTGGTATTGCCCTGAGCATGACTGTGAGGTCTCTCTTCTCTTGGTAATTATAGCATTAAGATAAATGTGGGGAGTTGGGCTCACTTCCTTTGCTGTGGAGCACCACCCCTGGTTTGGGAAGTTGTGAGTTAGCTTGTAGGCCTTCGGCATGACCAGAATGGTATAAAAGATCAATTAGAACACAGGGCTCAACTTCTCTGCATCCAGGTGACCCCTATAGATATTTGTGACAGCAGAATACAACCTACATCAATCATGGGCTGCAGACTTCATTAGCTGCTGGGGCTCCCCATGAGGGATGCTGCCCTTCTGCACCTTTGGTCTGGCGTTCTTGCATATAGCCAAGTAAACAAAGAATTAGATTAAAGCCCATTTGTGCTCTGTGGATCTGATAACCATCCTGGACCTATCCCAAAATCTGTGTCAGTAAGCAACCAGACACCCTAACTACACTCAAATCAAACTCACATGCTCCAGGTTGAATTCCTTATATTTATATCCATCTTTCTTTCTTTCTTTCTTTTTTTTTTTTTGAGACAGAGCCTCAAGCTGTCCCCCTGGGTAGAGTGCTGTGGCATCACAGCTCACAGCAACCTCCAACTCCTGGGCTCAAGCAGGTCTCCTGCCTCAGCCTCCCAAGTAGCTGGGACCACAGGTGCCTACCACAGGTGCCTGCCACAACGCCCGGCTATTTTTTGGTTGTAGCCGTCATTGTTGTTTTGGCAAGCCCAGGCTGGATTCGAACCTGCCACCTTAGGTGTATGTGGCTGGCGCCTTAGCCACTTGAGCCACAGGTGCCAAACCTCCTCTCCATCTTTCACTCTACATTCTCTCATCCATGACACAGCTATGAATATAATTACCCACCCAAAAATCCTAGGAATCATCCTAGACTCCTTTTTCTTATTTCCTACATTCTAGCAATCATCTGCATCTTCCGAATTTGTCCTTTCCTCTGCATGCCCTTTGCCACTGTGTCCTTATCATACTTTACCTAAATAGCCTCCTAATTTGACCGCCATATAATTCATTTGTATATTACTGTCTAAGCAGAATTATAAAATATGCAATCTGCTTGGGCCATTCCTTGGCTAAAAATCTAATAGCTTGCTGTAACTTTCAGGATGAAGTTTAAGCCCCTTGGCTCATAGACTGGCTTGTTACACAATCTCTGGCCTTATGCCTCTCTCTATTCTCACTTTCCACCCCTTCTCTGACTCTCTATGTCTTATGCGCCAAGACTCCAAACATCCCAAACTATTCGCAGTGCCATGTAGCCTGTACTCCTGGCAGTTTCTCACCTACATTTGCACATGCAACTAACTAAACCAGCTGCCTCAGGGTTCAGAGACTGGATCTGACACATCCCTAATTCAAACGCCATTATGGTGCCTGGTTCTGGACTCAGAACATGTTGAAGTGGTGCTCACAGACAAAACTCTCCTTCTCAAAGTAGGCTTGCCAGTCAGAATACAAAAATTCATAAAGAGACATAATGTCAAAAAAGACAGACAATAAAATGTAAACATTATTCATTGATTTGGTTTAGCACTAACCTCCTGGAATAGTCTATTGAACACTGGGTACAGATAGGCAGTAAAAGAGGTAAATGAAGAAATAACTTTCTTTGGATAATAGAAGAAAATATAAACCAAACCAGGCAGAAATAAGACAGTATTATACTAATACAAAGCCCTAATATTTCATAGAATTTGATAAACTAAGATTCAGAAGAAGAAGCAAAGAACAAAAAAAAATACTTGCCTAGGAATTTATTATGTTTTAATACCTAAATACCTATTTACTAGGTATTTATTATGTTATTATAAAATTATAATAATTGTGAAAATGTTATAAATCAGCGTGAAAAAGATGACTTAGAGAAGATATTTTTATAGCTTATAATTTGTTAAAAATATTTATATCCAGAAATTATAAAAAACTTTGGCCAATCATGAAGAAGACAACTCAACTGAAAAATGGATAAACTACATGAAGAATTGATCCATGAGAATGTAAGCAAATAAGCAAGAAAGGATGCCTAACTGTACCAGTAATGAGTGTAGAGTTAGGGAACAAACAAAGACAGTTATGGAGTGAGATGCAATTTTAAACCCACTCAGTTGGAACAACTGAACATCATTGCTTTAGCAAGTATTGGTGACAGTGTGGAGCAAGAGGAAATCTCCATCCACTGCTGGAAGAAATGCTAATTTCTAAATGAAAACAAAGAAATGCTACTTTCTATATTCATTTCAGGGAGCAGCCAATTTAGCAATATTTCTGGTTAACTTGGAGAAAGGCCTCCCTTTCAACCTAGAAAATTCCAATTCTTGTCATATTCTAGAGAAAGCTGGCAAATGTGCACAAGGAGACATAAAGAAGACTATTCATTGAAGTATTTGTATATTGTAATAGAAAAGTATTGTAGGCAATTTAAATGTTCCATCAATATTCCCACTTTATGATATAGTGATGAAATAGACTCTTATGTAGTAAAAATTAATGACCTAGAGCTAAATGCATCAGCATGGGGAAATCTCAAAATCATAATGTTAGAGGATAAAAACAAATTAAAGAAGAATGAGGAGGGAAGGATTCAACTTTGTGCTGTTTGAGATCATGCAAAGCAGTATGTAGTCATGGTATATGTAGTCAGATATATGTAGTCATGGTATTAAAAGTTTCATGGGAAGAAACTCTAATTTAGGATGGTGTTTATCACTGAAGAATGAGGTAGGAATGAAATCCAGGACCAATAGACAGGGACGGTATTTGTAATGATTTATTATTATGATTATTGGTGGTGGTAGTTTTCAATATGAAGTAAATACAGCAAATGTTAAAATTTAATAAAATTAGGCTCCTAATATTTTTCCTCATTGTTTCATGATTTTACAAAATCCCTGACAATTTCTCTAGTTGAGAAAGCCAATTTGGGCAAACTCAACGTAGGTACTTTCAGATTGACACCATCGTGAGCTGCTTCAGTTTTAAGAAAGGAATGCTAACACATCACTCACCAATTCCTCTGATGGCCTTACGAATAGCCTCAGCGTCCACTGAGGCACTAAAGCCTGGGTAACTCCTTATTGTTCCTCGGTGTCCAACCTAGAAAGAAAGATTTGAAAATCCCACTGGTTCAAAACAATACTTTTCTTGATATTACACAGCATATTCCCATGTACATCCAGCAAGCAGGTGACAAACCCGTAATTTGCACGTCTTCCTAACATTTCAGGAGTATTTCAAGTTAGAGTTTCCCCTAGCTATGCAGGCAGTATCACATCCCCACATGTAACAGGAGGCCTGTTTTTCTCATGTAACAAATTGCAAATATAAAACTCTGGCTCTCTAGAGAATGAATTATGTTAATCCTGGTGGCTCTGAAGAAATATTTTCTTTAAAGTGGCATCTTCATGAAAGCACCAAGGGAGCTGAAATTTCCTACATCCTGTTGTTTTTCAAGTGATAATTCAAAGCTCTTTAGTACGATCACACAGAATCATGGTTTATACACTTTAAGATGTTTAAGTAGCATTGACCATTGCCCTTGGCAAATCTTACACTACAGGACAATTACATGAAAACCCCATTAGGACTGTCTGTTCTTGAGCTTTGTTTAATGGAGATGCAATTGTGGTTGATAAATCCCCTCCTGAAACCTTCAAGAACAGCATGGAAGTAAAAAATATCATGCTACTAATTTTAAGACATAAATTAGAAGCATGCCAGCAAGCTGGGGAAGATTACTACAGAATGAATAGAGTATTTTAAAATTGCTTAGAGTCTGTAGAAGGAAAGCCACAAGACTTCAAGAAAAACCAGAGTAACATGTACTTACTTATATTATATTTCCTAACCTTTATGGAAAGAAGTATGGAGAAGTCTCAAAGAACTAAAAGTAGACCTTCCATTTGATCCTGCAATTCCATTACTAGCTATCTACCCAGAAGAACAAATATCATTTTACCACAAAGACATTTGCACTAGAATGTTTATTGCAGCTGAGTTCATAATTGCCAAGTAGTAGAAGCAACCCAAATGCCCATTAACCCATGAATGGATTAACAAACTGTGGCATATGTATACTATGGACTACTATTCAGTCATTAAAAAAAAAAGATGGAGACTTTATATCTTTTGTGTTTACCTGGATAGAGCTGAAATACATTCTTCTTAGTAAAGTATCTCAAATATGGAAAAAAATATCCAATGTACTCAATACTGATATGAAACCAATATGTAACAATTACAGGCCCACATGAATGATAAAAAAATATAGTCTAGCAAGGGGGAGGCAGAGGAGGGGAGAGAGAGAAGAGAGACGGGGGAGAGGGAAGGGGGGGACAGGTGGCCCAGGAGGAAGGGGGCGAAAGGAGGGAGGAGAGGGGAGGGAGGTGGGAGAGGGGAGGGATTGCCTGGAGAAGCTAGAGCAATTGGCAGGATCTCACCTAATGTGCACAATGTGAGGGTGTTGAGCACGCCCCCGGGGTGAAGGGCTCTTCTACAACTTAAATTTTATCTTGTAAGTGAGAATAATGTAACCTAAAAGTTTGTTCCCTCATATTAATTTGAAATTAAAAAAATAACAAAAACATAAATACTGAAAAAAAAAGGACTCTGTCTTTATAGGAACAATGTTCTCTTTTTAAACTCATTCTTCCCATTCTCTTATCGAATGATATTGGCCCTGCTGTCTTGTATCAACGTGGCTTCATCTAGGCCCGCCTCAAGTGTTTAAGGCTCTCTCAGAAAGATATTACCTCGTCACATTAAAGTGGATGGAAAATTTTAAGGTTCTGGCACAGTGAAAAAAATGACACTCTTCTGATTCAACAGATCAGACTGAATAATTTGTTTTAATACAATCAAACACTACTTAATCTTAAAGAGGCAAAAATAAAAAAAGTTTCAAATCTAAAAAAAATAATTCAAACAAGTTAGAAACTAGTTGTTAATGTGCCTGACCTGACAATACCTATAAGAAATCAGTCACTTTAACATCCTCTTCAGAGAATTCTGTCTCCCTAACGGTTAGTAAACATTTTATGGATTCACAAAGCCAAATGGCTTCATTTCTGTTCTATCTGCCAAAGAATTTTTTTTGTGTGTGGAAATAGGAAAATCACATATGTAGCCATATCTATGAGCTTTTGTGTTGAACTTATCTGTCCACCTTCCACGTCTGGCATTTTAGAACCACCGTGATACTAGAGCACTTGAGTTCCAAGCCCAGCACCGTGCCAGGCACTTTATACAGCATGTGTTAACTACAACCTGCCTGTCGCCCTGACAGACAAGACTGGGCCATGACACACCAGTGGCACCAGACTTACGGAGACAGGAGAGTTTGCTCGCGTCCACACAGTTGACTGAACAACGTAACATGAATTTAAATTCACACTATACTATTCTAGGCCATTCTAGGAGTCCTTCCTTCCTTCCTTCCTTCCTTCCATTTTTTTTTATGCTGATACCTTGGAGACTGGGTGTTCCTTGAAATGTAGTGTCTGCACCATCTGGCATAATACTTTAAAGTACATATGATCAGACCCCATCCTAGACACACCAAATCATATTCTTTGGAGGCGGGTTGTTAAATTCCATATGTTTAAGAAGCTCTCAGTTGATTCTGTGCCACACGGATATTTACATGGCTGCTTCTGAATGCAGGAAGACAGACTGTGATCAGACCCTAGTTGTTTGTGAATTATGAAAACTCAGGGTTCGCATTGTAGCTGTGACCTTTCCACTGCCCTGTACCCCCTACACATCAAATATGCCACAATCCCACTGAGCAGAATTAAAGGAGGATGAAATTCCAGACCTATGATGCAACTTTACCTAGTAAGAACTACATGGGGAAGAACCACTTGTTTACATTAAAAAATAAAAATAAAAAGTATACATACACACACCAGGTTAAAAAAGAGCAAGGGAATTTAATGAAATATTTAAAATCGCTTCTTCAGCTATTTCAATGAACAGTGTTATTCATTTGATAGACTTGGCTGTCCAGATCTTTCAGAAATATTTACATGGCTTACTCCCCCACTCGCTGCCAAAAAGATCTTACAGTAACTACAAACACTGCAGGCAGTGAATAATGTTCTATGAGCATCTCATTTAACTCTTACAAGGACCTTAATGAGGTGGGTCTTATTATTTTCAACTAAAAATGGAAAAAACTCAATCTCAGATTATTTGCTTAACAGAACTCTGTGAAGCAGGCAACGTTGATAAGGACAGACTCCCCAGAAGCTGAAATCCATCTCTTAGGACTACCGTGCCCCGTGCTCTACACCACATCACGGGGCCTCAGAGGACTTCGTCTCAGTGGCTCTCAAAGTGTGGTCCCTGATCAGCACATCAGAATCACCAAGGAACTGAAGAGAAATGCACTTTTCAGGCCCCGCCCCACCCTCACTGAGTCAGCAACCGTGGGGCTAGGATTCAGCGTTTACATTTTAATAAGTCTTCCAAGGGCTTCTAATGCACATCCAGGTTTAAGAACCACTGCTCTATATCATGCTCAGCTGCCTAGAAAAAAAAGTAAAAATGAACACACAGCCCACGGATTCTTTCAGGAGCGTGGCAGAGAAGGAATTTGACAATGAGCTCATTGTTTCAGGAATGTTGGCCTTTTGACAGCCAAACAAAGCTGTTGACACTGCCTGCTTCACTGCGGCTGGATTCCTTGATATTTATATTACTCATCAATACTCGGCAGGAGTTTATTTCCAGTGGCCCCAGTGCACACAGGGTCGGGGCTAGCCAGACATCGCACAAACGCTCGGCAAAGTCTGTTCTTTTTTAATCTTGTTTCATCAGATTTCCAGCCACATCCCTTAAACACATTTAGTTGTTTTTCTTTTCTCAAATTTGACCTTCATATGCCCCCAAAAGGAAAATGATGCTGAAACAAGGTGGAAAATAAATTAAAGCAAGGACTGTCTACATTACGGGCGAAAATTACAGGAGCTCTTCATTCTAGAGCAATTGCTGCTGCTCACCACCCGCCCAGTGCTGGCCTAAGCAGCTTTCCCGCATTTGCTTATTTGATCTTCACAATCAACTCATATGGCAGATAAACAAATCCTATTCACAGGTAATGAAGCTGATGCTTAAGCCACTTGCCCAAGTTCATAGCCAGCACATGGTCTGTCCCTTCAGTCTTGGCTCTGAATTACTACACTAAGCGGCACTTTCTTCATGCCAATATGATTTTTCCTGCTCTCCAAAATAACCCTTCAGACAGGTCAGCAATAGCCCAAGATGCCTTGAAGCCACAAGCTGAGCCTGGGGAGCTCTCTGCTGTGATCCCTGAGAGTGGCCAATTGGTTTTTGACTCACAAAAGCCACACAAAGTATACTGAGTTTGCAAGAAGTTAAACATTTATACTCAGATGAGTGAAAGAGAAAAACACAAGATGCCAACCCCACTGGCTGCTCTGAGACATACTTAAAAGCAAATGCTCCACAGCGGGAATAGCAGGTGCTATTATTTCGCCTTATTTTGAAGATGAGGCGAAGCCACGTCACTCAGCACTTCCTAAGGCCATAATAAAATAATCAGGGCCTCAGGCTTGGCGCCCGTAGCACAGTGGTTACGGTGCCAGCCACATACACCAAGGCTGGAGGGTTCGAACCCAGCCCAGGCCAGCTAAACAACAATGACAACTACAACAACAACAAAATAGCCAGGGGTTGTGGCGGGTGCCTATAGTCCAGGTACATGGAAAGCTGAGGCAAGGGAATTGCTTAAACCTAAGAGTTTGAGGTTGCTGTGACCTACGACACCACAGCACTCTACTGAGGGTAACATAGTGAGACTCTGTGTCAAATAAAAAATAAATAAATAAAAATAATTAGGGGTTCACATCAAAGCCTCAGATAAACTCCAGGGCTCTGGAGCTTTCAAAGAGCCAGGGAGAAATGGTCATTCTCTGCTCAAAGTCAAGACACTCCGTTGGGTCATGAAACTTTATGATATTAAGGAAAAATAAAGTACCAATAACACAGTAATCACACGATTCTTAGCAGTAGATTGGAAAAGAGAGAAAGAAAATACAGGAATCAAAACTCAGAAAATGTTCAATTTTTCAAGTAAAAAGCAGTTTTAGAAACCCTTCAGCTTACAGTGAAAGGCCCTGAGATGAAACGGAGTCAGGTGACACAACTGTCACAGCCTCCGCCGTGGGGCTCAAGTCCTGACCCACCGCACAGCGTGAGCGTATTTGGATACAGGGTTACTGCAGGTGTAATTTAGATGAGCCCCTATCAGGTAAGGTGGGCCCCCAATCCAAAATGCCTAAAAGCAGGATAAAGATTTACGAAGACGAATGGTGTCCTGCCCCACTCTGTCGGGAGAACAAGGGCACACCACGGAGGACCAGTTTCGGCCCTCCGCAGCCGGCTATGCTACTAGAGGAGTTGATGGCAGCAAGTTCACTAACCTTCACCTGCCAGTTATTTGCCCCCACCCGTTGTTGCTGCCTGTAGAAACAAAGTCCTCTCCCATCATCTTGTCTAAAAATTCACTGTTCTTTGTTGAAGGGGCTGTGTAAGCATCTTCCTATCTGAGAATTACTCAGGGCTTCTCCTGCACATCTGAAATATATATATTAATAAAGTTCTGCTTAGTTTTCTTTTGTGCATCTGTCTTTAACAGAGTTATTATTATTACACTCCTATACCGGTAAACCACCAGAAGGTTGGAAGAGGCGAGAAAGGGCTGGTCTGCAGGTTTCAGGGGGAGGATGGTCCGTGGTTCAGACTTCTACACTCCAGAACTGTGAGAGAATACATTTCTGTTGTCTGAAGCCACCCGCTTGTGGACCTTCACTAGATCCGCCCTATGTGGTTGACACAGCAGGTGAAACGCAGAGAGGAAGGCTGGTTGGCACCCAGTCCCTACGGGAAGGCCTGGGGCACCTTCTCCGACTGGCTACCAGGGCCACTGTGCCATCAGAATGCGAAGCCTCCGCTCACACCCCGGGTTCACTCTGAGATCCAGAGGGCAGAGGACAGGAAAGTGGTGAAGTCCCAGAGGGCAGGACTGGCGGCGCAGGGGCGCCTGAGGGGGGTCAGTCTGACATCGTGGCTTTGTTTGGAATGTCCAAGAGGACGGAACGAAATGTTTCCATTGGTTCTTGCGCTCCCTTGAAGGAGAAATAGTCATAATTTCCAGCTTTTCATCAGGGGCAATCTCACAGCAAGAGCACTGGAATGTGACAGCAGGCGGGTGTGGCTGGAGGAGGGAGATGAATGTGACCAGGAATCAGGGAAGACAGGGACAAATACACAATGGGTGTTGTTTCCCATGAAACACGAGCATAACAGGGAGAAGCCTTGACTCCCCAGAAGGGTGTGTTAACCCGCGGCCCTGCTGCTGTTCCCGTCTTGGGGGTGGGGGTGGGGCAGCCTCCTTTCTTCCTGTTGTTAGTCCCTCCCCTTTGACCTCCAGAGTGGGAAGTTCTTTTCTGTTTTCTTCCCTCTAATCCCGCTGTGGGTTACTACCTCCATCCCCGCTGTGACAATGGCCACAGGGAAGCTGCAGCTCAGACTTGGATGTCGAGTTTTGCTTCTGTATATTGACTGGTCTACTCCACGTCTGGTTTGCTTGTCACGTATCAACTCAGTAGTTCCTCCCCAGCTGTTTCTCCCCCTCGAGACACTCGATGGTGTACATGCCTGCTCCTTCCCCTCAGAAGCATGCTGTGAAGAGGTGGTGTGCCACTCCCATCTGATAGGGGAGCAGACGGAGGCACAGAGAGCTTAAATTGGTCCCAGATCTCAGGGTTAGTTTGAGGCACAGACAGGATTTGGACCCAGGCAAACCGGCTCCTGCTCTGGGCTTTCCCCACCTTGCTCTGGGTCCTGGATTGTCCCTATCCCTGCAAAAGTCACAAGAAACCTGGGTGTCTGCTTTGACTCCTCCCTCCAATCTAGGCCTGCTGAGACTCCTGAAGGGGCGTCTCCCTGCACTCGGCCCAGCTTCTTGGCCCCACCTGTCAGCCAGGTCACCACTACGGCCCCTCCTGATTGTAGTGTCTCCTTCTCCCCCTCCTGGTGGTCTCTGACCAGTTCCCACTTGGCAGGTGAAGATCTTGTCACTCCCTACTCAGCGCTCTCCCCCTGCACTAGTCTGTCTGGCCTGCGTGGTCTGTCGGGCCTGCGTGATCTGTCTGGCCTGTGTGGCCTGTCTGGCCTGCGTGGCCTGTCTGGCCTGCGTGGTCTTTCGGGCCTGCGTGGCCTGTCCGGCCTGCGTGGCCTGTCGGGCCTGCGTGGTCTGTCCAGCCTGCATGGTCTGTCCAGTCTGTGTGGTCTGTCCGGCCAGCCTGGTCCGTCCCAACTTCTCTCCACACCTGAGTTCTCTGAACGTCTAGCTGGGATACTCAACCCCTTCCCTACCTGAGCGGCGCTGTCTGTGCTGCTCCCTCAGCTGGACTGAGCCTCCACCGTCCACCCCTCCTCCATGACCCCTTCTCTGGCAGACTTTCCTCAGTGTGCGGTCTCAGGGGGTCCACATTGGCAGCCGCCCCCTCCACAGTCGCTCAGTGTCCCCCACTGTTTACATCTCTCCTCTAAAAGTTGCCAAGGGTGGAGAGATTTTGTTTCACTCTTTACCATATATCCAAGACAGCGGCTTAATTAATAAATGTGAATGAGGATGGAGCCTCTGGCTTAGTGGGTAGGGCGCTGGCCCCATATACCAAGGGTGACAGGTTCAAACCCAGCCCCAGCCAGCTAAAACAGCAGTGGCAACTGTAATAAAAAACTGGGCGTGGTGGCAGGCGCTATGGTCCCAGCAACTTGGGAAGCTGAGGCAAGAGAATCACCCTAGCCCAAGAGCTGTAGGTTGCTGTGAGCTGTGATGCCATGGCACTCTACCGAGAGCGACAAAATAAGACTGTCTCTAAATAAATAAATAAATGTGAATGAGTTTGCCAGAAGGAAGCAGGACAGTGACATCCCAGGGGGTGGAATTTCTCCACCTTCACTAGACAGTTGGCTGTCTGATGATGCTGCTTCCTGTGAGTAACAGTCTAGAAACCAAAGTGACTTGGGAGCCACAAACCATATCCTGGGAGGTTTGGGAGCTATTACAGAAGCCAGGTGGTGCCAAGTGTACCAGAGAACTGAAGTGCCCTGATGTGTCCGCTGATCCTGCCGTGTCCCCTGCCCGTCTCTCCAGGCAGCCAGTGCTTCTCTGACACAGGCAGCAAACCCAGCCATTGGGGATGAGCTTGAAATACAGCACCCCAGAAAGTCGCTATCAACACAAACAGAGTCCGCAGCCTAACTTCCATGTATTTGTTTGAAGAAGATTATAAATAATTTATATTTCTTTTCTTTTGAGTCATCTAGTGCCATTATTAGAGGATTATATTTTTGTCCCATAATCAAAGTCAGGTGCTTAGCTTAGTTAAGAGGTCTTGATCAAATTCTCCTCTTGGCTAAAGGTCACAGAGAGCTGAAGACTAGTGTGGCTATTCCAGCCACATACTCAGCTCTGTGCACATCTGACCCCTGCGGGGGACTCCTCTGTCTGGGGACCTGCAAGCTAACTGGGGAAAAGAAACTGTGGCCCCCGGGAGAGAGGAAGATGGCATCATCCACGTCTTCCTAAATGGTACTTGGTTGGAGGACACTGGCTGGTTGTCTTCGTCATTTCAGGCTTTTAGAACAAAATACCATAAAGTAGGTAGCTCATAAGCAATGGAAATTTATTTCTCATACTTCTGGAGCCTAGAAAATCTCAAGTCAAGCTGCCAGCTGATTTAATGTCCAGTTCGCAGACAGCGCCTCCTGGCTGTGTCCTCACATGGCAGAAGGGGTGAACCGGCTCTCTTGGGCCTCCATTGCGAGGGCACTAATACCATTAATGAGGGCTCCGTGCATGCGGCCTCCTCACCTCTAAAGGCCCCACCTCCCAGCACCATCATCCTGAAGGTTAAGACCCCAACATAGGACTTGGGAAGGGGGATACAGACATGCAGACCACGTCACCGGCTCTGTGGCGTTGGGGAGTACAGGGGTGACACTCACTCTCCATCCTCCTCACTTCTGCCGGGACAGGAATCTATCAGTGAGGAACTGAGACCAGGGACGTCCAATGTTTCTAACATTCCAGGAAGACTATGTTTTGTATAAATGATCAAAGTCATTTACATCCATGGGATATGATGGCAAAATGCATTATTCTATGGGCTATTTATGAGTTAGTTTGGAAAGTGATAATCTTAGCAAGTCACCCCAGATTTAAGAACGCTTCCTAACATTAAGTAAACCTAGAGAATGGGAACTCCTTGAACAGGTCATATAGAGACCTTTGGGACTCTGGGGGACTCTCAGAGGACCCAAAGTATCCCAAAATCTCCTTGTAATCTTGCCCCTGCTGCCCTTCCTGGGGATCCTGCTGCACTCAGGACACCTCCCCAGCTGCCTCAGACTGTCCTGCTGTCCCCTCTGCCTGGGTGCTCTTCCCCAGGACACCCTCCGAGCTCACTCCGTGATGACTTCTGCTCCCATATCTGAACAGAAAGTAACTCCCCCATCATTCTCTTTACCCACCTTTCCTTTCCCCAACAGCACTTAAAACTGACTTCATGTACTATATATTTATTTCTTTGTTTATCATCTGCCTTCCCTAATAAAATGCAGGTTTATGCTTTTTTCTCTCTCTTTCTCTCCTGTATCCCCAGAGCCTTTATCTGGCACACAGAAGATATTTAGTAAATATCAATTGATGAGTGAATAAGAAACTGCTTTCATGTTCTGCATCTTGTCTCTTTCGATAATTCTGAAATGCCACTGCTTACATAAAAGCCAGATTTGCAGAGCTTTATACCAAAGGAAAAAAATCCTACAAATGCAATCTTTAGTCACTACTCTTATTTATTTTGTTGTTTTATTTTATTTTTTTTTTTGAGACAGAGTCTCAAGCTGTCACCCTCAGTAGAGTGCTGTGGCATCATTCCCCACAGCAACCTCCAACTCTTGGGCTTAAGAGACTCTCATGCCTCAGCCTCCCAAGTAGCTGGGACTACAGGCGCCTGCCACAATGCTCGGCTATTTTTCGGTTGTAGTTGTCATTGTTGTTTGGCAGGCCTGGGCTGGGTTGGAACCCGCCAGCTCGGGTGTATATGGCCGGTGCCCTAGCCGCTGAGCTACAGGTGCCGCACCACACGACTCCTACATAAACACCCTTCCAGAGCCCAGGTAAGGCCACACGACTCCTACATAAACACCCTTCCAGAGCCCAGGTAAGGCCACACGACTCCTACATAAACACCCTTCCAGAGCCCTGGTAAGGCCACACGACTCCTATATAAACACACTTCCAGAGCCCAGGTAAGGCGTATAATCAAACACAAATAGTTAAAAATGAAAGGAGCAAAGACTTGATAATGGAGGGACAGACCTGAGAACTTTCTCACCTGCTTATTCTTTTCATTCACCTGAGACCTGTGCACTCATCTTATTGCTCAATACTCTAAATACTTGTTTCTAACGGCTTTGCATCCACCAAAAAAAAGAATTTAAGAGAATCGTATTTTCTCCACTTTGCATTCCTTGCTCTAAAACTGTTTTTGCACTTTGCCTGTCTTACTGGGCTTATTCAATGGCTGATCATTATCTCCACAAGTTACACCTTCATCATGATTAAATATAAAAAAGCGACCCTCCCTCCTTCATGGTTGGGCTTGGACAAGGAGTGGCAAACAAGGGCTCTTTAGCGTTCGTTCCACTCATTCCTAGGAAGCCTTTCTCCTCTCACTCAGATTACACAGTATTTCTTTCCAGGCTTCATCCTGAGACAAAGGTTCAATGTTTTGGGTTGAAATCCAGGTCTAACCTGTTTTTCATTAACTTCCTGCAGAGGGCCATTTGTGTACCTGTCTGAGTGCCAATATTTCCCTAAAGCAGCTTCAGGAAACATGGTTTGAAACACACCCCAGACAGGAAGTTGCCAGTATGCTGAGGGATCTCTAACCCAAAAGGCTGCCTGCGCTGCCTGGGGTGGGACAATGGTTACAGAGCCAGATCTTCCATTTGAGAGGAGCTGGCTGGGAGGGGGACCAGGGGGGAGCTCCGCATATCTACACGCATGAACACAGGTGTTCTCCCCTGCACATTTTAAATCTGCATGGTCGGGAAGAGCAAACACACCAAGAAGGAAAGGTCCATGGGATGTCCCTGCCAGAGCAAGAACTGGGAGACAGACAGGGCTCTCACAAACACGGGTGAACCCAGAAGCAACAGCTTCCAGACGCTCAGGGCCGTGTCACCCATGGGACAAATTTAAAAGGTATTCCCTCCCCCAAATCCTCTCACATTAGCACGGTGCCCCTTTCCTGAGAGCCCTCACACTGCTGTCATTCCTCTGGGTTAATAGCAGAAATGAGACTATGGTGTCCCCACGTGTCAAACTGCACCAGGCTCACTCCCAGGAAAGGAAGGATGAGCTGGGTGGGAGGGACGTGGTGCCTTCTGACTCTGTCACAAACACAGTATCATGTCCCAGCTTTTCCTATTTGTAAGTGTCCACCTTAGCAACCTTCCCCAACATTTACGCCACTGAGGATCCCTTTCTTACATGGAGCTCAGGTTTTTCAATGATCCTGTCTGCCAATCAATATTTATTACAAAACATTAACAATTTTCCCTCATCATTAGACATTTAACTATCAATCAAAACTTCCAGTCAGCAAAAGATAGTGTCATTAGTGATAATACAGTCAGAAATAAAAGAATATGATGTTTCGGAAGTCCGTGCCTTACTGTGAGCTATGTGGACCTGGACCATTAGGAATCTATCTGGTCTTTATCTTGGTTCCTGGGCACAGACCTTCAAAATCCCTTGGAATTTCCTGAGTGACGGGAGTGTCAGTGTTAGCTGCCAAGGTGACTGACAGCAGGCCCTTAGATAAACTCAGGATGACAGGTTAACAGGAAGGCCAGCCTTGCGATTACAGGGTCAGCCAAACTGAGGACAGAAGGGAGGCTGGAGATGGAGATCAGTCATGTGGCAGATGATTTAACCAGTCGTGCCTATGTAATGGCACCCAAAAACTCTGGACACAGAAGCTCAGAGGAGCCTGCAGTGGATACGCAAGGACAGTGATGCACCCTGACTCCACAGAGGGGGGACATGGAAGCTCTGGATTCAAGACCCTTCCAGAACGTCCCCCTCATAACAATCCCCTGATTATAAGTTTAGTACTTCAGTATGTCCTGTGAGCCATTCTGAATGAATTACTGAATTTGAGGGGGTCACTGGAAACTGAGGAGGAGAGAGACTAAGTAATCCGCTCAAGGCCATCTTCAAGAGTACACCTTTTAATCAACTAGGGAGTTCCCCAGGGAGCAGTGGGATTGAGGCTGGACTGCCTTCATTCTGCTCCCCCTACGGCCTGCCACAGGCAGTTCTTGCTACTTTAATTGTTTAACTACATTTGGGATGAACTTCAACATAGGTATGGCTTTTATATAATATATTTTTATAAACTTCTTTCATTCCTTACTGCCAGAGCAGCCCTATGTTCCCCTTCCTCATTTTGTAAACTGGTGTTTAGTGTGGGGGAAGAACGTACAGCAGATCAGTATGTTACGGACAGTTCACAGGGAGGACAATGATTATGAGTTAATTTAGAAAAATGTTAGCACCATAACAAAAATTCTAATTAGAGAGTTCAAACAAACAGGAATTGCATTTATTATTATTCTGTAAAAGTAAGTTGCTATTTGACCAAGAAGTGAAGAACTCAGCATTGTAGAAGGTGCATGCAAAAAAAACACTGCTGTGGTTTCTTAAGAAAGAACATGAGGTCTAAGACACTCTGATTTGGAGGCTGCCCGAGTGCTCGCTGAGAACCTAAAAGCAACATATGACAAGGAACCCTGAGGCCAAGGAGCACAAACCAATAAGATATCAGGGCTTTTCATCAAGAACCACCTAGTAGAACATACGCCTGAACAGAGATATTCAGATATTTCCAAACAAAGGAAATACTGATGCAACAAGGATTCTGCACTCATCTGACACAACGGAGGGTTGCAACATCCTGGATGGGATCCAGCCATTTTTTTTTATCTTCAACGGTAATACACTGAAATTGCACTTGATCATGTCACGCTAATAAACTCGACTAACCACACGCGTAACCACAGACGAAGCCACAGTAGTAGAAAGGCAGGTGTGGTCGCTTGTTTGTGTATACGTGTGCTTTTGTGCACAAGAGAGAAAAAGAGGACAGGTAAAACTCTGTGACGGAATAGTCAGAGTTGGGAATCTGAGAGGGCTTCTGTTTTGTACCATGGTAAAAAAAAAAAAAAAAAAAAACATGAAATGTCCTGTTTTAACCAATTCTAAGTACACGTTCAGTAGTGGTGAGAATATTCACCTTGTTCTGAAACACAGCTCCATGACTTTTCTGCTTCAGATGGAAATGACGTACCCATTAAGTACCTCCCCTTTTTCTCCCCCCTTCATTTCCAACCACCACTGTACCTTCTGTTCCAGGCGTTTGACTGGATGCCTTATGTAAGTGAGTCATGCAATAATTGTCATTTTGTAACTAGCCTATTACACATAACAGTGCTCAGGTTTGCCCAAGCTGCAGCTGTGCCAGCGCCATGCCCTTCCTCTGTAAGACCTGACCAGGGTTTCACTGTATGTGTGAACCACACTTGTTCAGCCATTCATCTGGCAATGGACATGGGGCTGCTTCCCTCTCTTAGCTACTGTGAAGAGTGCAGCAGTAAACATGGGTGTAGAAATATCTCTCCTCAAGACCTTGCTTTAGATTTTCTTTAGATATAAACCCAGAAGTGGGATGGCAGGATCATAGGGTGTCCCAAAAGTCACCCCTAAATGGGAAATTATAGCTAAATGCACCTTTATTTTCAAAACATTCATTACAAAATTTTACAAAGAAGTAGCCCATACCTATAGAATATTTTAGAAATACTTGATACACTTTCCATATCAGTTCTGAGTTGTTCTAAATCTTTGCTCTCTGAGGTCTCTCTCATAAGTATTAGTTCCTTAGGGGAACGGGAAAAAATAAGGGGAAAAAAAGAGGAGCCCCTGTCAGGCCAGGGCCTCTTTCTTCACCTGAGGGTCTGCCCTCTGGGGATATTGTTCCCATTCCTGGCCTGCTCCCCTCTTTCTTTCTTGCCACCCAATGTCAAGTACGACCATTTCTGATGCAGCCACACTCCTAGGCCCTTGTGGTAGGCAACACAACAGCCCCCTCGTAAAATGTCCACACCACAGTGTGGTGGAAACTGCCAATGTGTTATGTTTCACCACAAAATTTTGCAGATGTAAGGTTCTGTGCATTAAAATACAGGAATTATCCTATATTATGTAGGTGGGCCCAACTTAATCAAGCAGAGAACTTGTCTCCAGCTGAAGGGGTAAGGGGAAGATAAGAAAGAGATTCCAAGTGTAAGAAGGATTTAATGCACCAGTGCTGGCTCTGAGAGGAGGGCCGTGCGCAAGGACAAGGAGAAAAAAACTGCAAAAAAAAAAAAGAAGAAAGGAAGATCTCAGTCCTACAGCTGCAAGGAGCTAGCTTCTGCCAACAACCTGAATGAACTCACAGCAAGATTCTCCCCAATGTTTCCAGAAAGGAGGCAGCCAGGCCCACTCTTAGATTCCTGTGCCGTGAGACCCATTTCAGGGTTCTAGCATACAGAACTGTGAGACAGTAAGTGGACGTTGTTTCAAATCGCTGAATTTGTGGTGATTTGTTATGGCTGCAACAGGAAGCTAATACACCCTCAAACACACTCATCTGGGGCTCTCCCAGCCTTTCAGAAAGGTGCCATGACTCTGCAGACGTCAGCTGGAGAGCCTGACCAGTTCCACGCCGATTTATTAATGAACAACGGAGGGAGATGGTCGTTTAACACCAGCATTTTGGAGGGAGGCTTTTTTCCCATCTGATTCTATTAGATGCCCATAAATGCAACAGGGATTTCAGATCTGGGAAGAGGGAAGATCAGCCTCCTGGCCACTGGTTAAGAGAGTAATTTGGGGCCTGGCAAAGCCTTGCAAAAACCCATCTCCCACCCACACCGCCCCTGCCAAGGGCTGGTGACATCTCTGTACAGGCTTCTCTTTAAACTTCCCATGCCCCTTACTTATAAAACACAATGTATGTTTATGGTTTTTTAAAAAAATGAATGTGTACAGAAGGTGATACATTGAAAAGTCAAAGTGCCTTTACTCACAATTCCACCATTCCAGAAAGTTTTCATGTAATACAGTCTTTCTGTATCTCTCTCTCTTTTTTTTTAAGAGAGTCTCAACTTTGTTGTTCTGCCTCAGTCCCCTGAGAAGCTAGGACTACAGGCATATGCCATCACAGTCGAATATGTTTTCTGTTTGTAGTAGAGACAGGAGTCTTGCTGATGCTCAGACTTACAACCTGTCTCAAATGCACAACCTCAAGTGATCCTCCTGCCTCAGCCTCCCAGAGCTCTAGGATTACAGGCGTGAGCCACTGCATCCAGAATCCTTCCGTACATACTAATCTCTAAGTTGACTTTTTTTCATTGATCAATATATCATGGGACAGTTTCTTATGCCGGCGCCCATAGAGCTGACCCAATTTTTCATAGTTCTTTTTAATGACCACATAAAAATGGCTATAAGTTACAAATAAATAATTTACTAATTTATACCCTACCAGATGGCCATTAATGTTACGTACGCATTTTCAAAAATACAAATGAGTGTTGTTAGGCTCCTATTTTTCCAACCCAAGATACATACCCAGAAGTAAAATTACTGGGTTAAAGGACATTGCATTAGCATTGACAGATATTGCCAAAATACCATTCAAAAGTGTGCCACATTCACGCTCCCAAGAAAAGAGCATGGAGTGCCCGCCCTGCTCATATCCTCCACCAACACTGGTCTTACCAACTCCTTCTCACCTTTATCAATGTTGTAGATAGAAAATGTGTTATTTACATTTCTTCAATTCTTAGGTGCAGCATCTTTTCATAATTAGATAATTCTTTATTTGGCCTATTTATGTCCCTTGCAAATTTTTCCATTGAGTTTTTTTTTAATTTGTTTATTCAAGTTCTTTGCAAGTTAAGAAAATAAGTTTTTTGTCTAATGTCCTACAAATATTCATTTCTTGTGGCTTGTTTCCTGTCTCTATTAATAATATTGTTTGCTATCATAATTACAAATTTATATATAAATAGATTGGTATTTTTCTTTTAGGCTTTTGGTTTTATGTAATGGTTGTGTCATCTCCACTCTAAGATTATTTTTCAAAATCTACCCACTTTTCAACTCCTTCATTGCTATATTTTATTCATCTGCAATTTATTTTAATGCAAAGGGAAATGAATAGATTTATCTTTGCTCCAAATAGAAGTTTTCCTAAAATTTGTTGACTAATCTCTTTTTCTCTGATATGAAACGTCTTCTTTATCATATAATAAATTCCGAGATTATATACTAAATTTATAATCTGGTTTTGACATCTCTGCTTAGGTGTCATCTCAAAGTATTTTAACTATGTAACTTTATAATACATTTTAATATTTTATTATTTTTGATATCCTCTAGCCTTTTTGGCATATTAATTCTTTAGATAAACTTTGTATCAACTTCTAAAAAATGTCTTGATATTTTGACTTTCTGTTTTTAACTTATAAGTTACTGTGCTGTGAATACTGATTTTTACTTACCCAGATGGATGCCATGATATCCTACTTTTGCCTTGAGTTGAGATCACACTAACCTATTAAAAGAAAAAAAATTACTAAACAGTATAAATCTATAAATCAGAACACAGAAATCTCAGCCAGACCTTTAATCTTTAATCCAGAAAAAATAAGTCACTATTCAAAGAAAACCTCGCTGAGAAAGGGGCTGTGTCTCTGACCTCAGCCACCCCATTCACTAAACTTACCATTATACAAGGACTGTGAGGGTTCTGAGGCAAGAGAGAAGAACTCTCTGGGCTTAAGGGTCTTACAAGTATGTTCTGGAAAGTGAATTTCTGAGTTATTTAAAATCCAATAGAGCCATGCCGGTTACCGACTTCTGACCAGCACAGATTACCATTGCAGGGGGCAGCAACACAGGAAATTGCCCCTCCCCACCAAACCAACGCAGATTTTAGATGGCTTCACTTCAATTCCTGGTGCTTTATCATGAGACTTCCACGTCCGTTTTACAAGGCTCCAAGCCCCGGCCTGTGATAAGCAGACACATCTGCCCTTTGAGGACCCAGTTCAGTTCTTGGTAGGGTGCAGAGCTGAGAAGGGCAGGTCTTTGGGAACTCACAGACATCATACATGCTGCTGGATCTCCAGGGCTGATTTAGAAATGCAAGTTGCTCCCACCCATCCTGGGAACAAAATATCCTAAAAATTCAACGACAGACTCAGAGCAAAGTTCAACAGGAAGTTACAACATTAATCCTTGGAAATATTTAGCTCTGGTTTCCTCGGCTCTCTGTGGCCTCCACAGTCAGTTCTCTAGTCCGGGTCTAACAGGGCACCTCTCTATACAGATCCTCCTCAGCTTACAAGCGGGTTACGTTCAGATGAACCCATTGTGAACTGAAAAACTGAAAATCAAACCGTCGTTAGTCAGGGACCACCTGCATACTAAGGATATATAATTCACTAGTCCTGGTTTTGCCTCCTAACGCCAGGCACAATTTCTTTCGGCTTCAGTTTTCTCGTCTGTAAAAAGGGGAGAAGATGGCTGTTGCCAGCATTGAATGACGTGTGTAATGAAAACATCAGCTTGAGTCTTGAGTTCTCCTTATGTGGCAGGCAATAGAAAAAGGACTGGCAGGGTCCATTTACAAGGCTGGGGATTGTCATGTTTTTTCACCGGGGCATGAAAGTACTGAGAACATACTCATCGGATGATTACTATTTGTCCCATAATCATACTGTGTGTTTGGTATCATCTTCATTTTGTGTATAAAGAAGCTGGGGCAGAGAGGTATAACAGCATTCCAAAGTCACACGGCCAGTGAGGGGACCCTACTGAATCTGGACAGCCGGATCCAAAGGATTGAAGCAGAAGGCCCTGCCTTACCCTAGTGCCTGGCCCACACCCGGCCAAGACTAGTACTCAACACGGGAAGGTGCAGTATGATCTATAAATTATTTGGCAGCATTACCGACCTATCATTTAACTTGTAAGAACAGGAACCGCTCCACAATTCCTTTTGACCAAATGTCCCAACACACCCTTTTTCAGAAAGGATTCCAGCCGTCTGCATCGTTTCCTTTACTTCCTCCCTATTGTTACTTCGAAACAGGTTTCTCTCCACAACCACACAGCTCCGGGAACAAAGTTCTAGTTTTCTCTACATCTTTCAATCCCCTTTCTGGTCAGTCTGGTTTTCTGACTCATGAACACCCACAGCGTTATCTTTGCGCAGAAACGTTTAAATTAGTTACACTTCCAGGATGCTGATGAACGAAGGAGTACAGGGTAGTGCTGAAGGCCGGAATCGTGCTGTCTGTGCTGAGCACAAATCTTTGGAAATAATTCAGCCCCAGCTGTGCAACTTCTTACGAGCAGTTAGAGGCTCCACCCGCCAGAACCTGGAGGAAACGTGTTTCCATATATGGTCATTGCAATCCAGCATCCAGATCTCCCACCTGTGGCTCAGATGCCAGTGGGCTGATTCATTTCCAGCGAGGAGGATTCTGTTGCTCTAGGGAAATAGTCTTTTCAGGGAAAAGTGAACTTCTCCAACTTCCAACGCGCAGTATTTAAATCCACCTTTCTCCTACCTCTTAGAAAAGTGAAATAAAATCAATTGCCCCCAGGAAGAGGGGAACGCGCTCGCAGGTCTAAGTCCTTAGAACAGAGCTCTGAGCCAGGCTGGTCTGGGACTCCGGGGACCCCAGGACTACTCGGACTCTCTGCTTTTTGTTGTTTTTCCCGGACCTTTCGGATTGGGGAGGCGGAGATGGCTACCTGGATCCCCTACGCGCTGACTGGGATGGAAAGCGAAGCGTCGGGGAGCGAGGACCATTAGGTGTCAGTGAGGGCCTCTCCATGATCACAGCTGGGCGGGCCTCCCAGGGCACTGCCCGTTCGCTGCCCTGCCCCTCGTTCCTGGATTCTGAGATGCAGGACATGGGCTCCGTGTCCGCTGGGGCCCCTCCAGCTCCGCTCCGGCGCAGCTGGGCTGAGATCCGGCGCTCGCGGGGCGAGTAGCCGAGGGGCTGTGACCGCTCCGAGCCACCGGCGGACGGCGGGGCGCGGGGACGCGCCAGGGGCTTCACTTACCGGGACGCGTGGCGGGGAGAGACCGGCCTGCGGGTCGCCTGCGAGCGAAGGAAGGTGCGCCCCGAGGCGCGCTCCGGCTCGCTGGCGCGGCGGCTGCGACCACACCCACCTCCCGCCCTCCGCCCGCCCCGCAGCCCCTCCTGACCGCAGCCCGAGGCCGAGGCCAGCGAGCAAACCTGCGTCTCTGCCGCCCGCGCCCTCCTGGGTCTCTAAGTCTTCACCAACCTTGTTTTCCAGCGTCTTCATATGGAAACTCATTTCTCGGTTTTCACTGCCCTTTACTTACCTGAGGTTCTTTGAATTTATTGTAACGCTGACTTTGTTCTAGAACCTTGCGGATGTAGAGATCAGATCGTCCCCACCCCCAAGGAAGTCAGGTCCTGGCACAGTGGCAGGCACCTTATACAGTCAGGGGCGTTTATCCAGTACTTTGTGTTAACCTTGCACCAAGCACTCTTCCAAATTCTAGTCTGCACCAATTTAAATTTGTATTACAACTCCACATAAGGAAGATACTATTGCTCTTATTTTGTAAATGAGGAAATTGAGACACAGATTAGGTAACTTACTCGAAGTCACATCGAGAGTAAATACCGGAGCCACATTTTTGAACCCAAGTATTTTAGTAGTGTCCCTCTGCGGGGGTGATTGACTGGCGTGAGGATTCGAGCCAAAGACTCCGGGAGATAGTAAGATTATAGGCATTTGGAACAATTAAAGCCCTAATGGTATGAGGGAATTATGAGCAGCTGTGTGCTGAAGGATGAGTAGAAGGTAATAAAAGTTACGATTTATTGGACATTAGGCATTGAGACAAGTCCCTAATTACATTACCTCTTTATCTTCAAGGCAGCTCTAGGAGATGCCATTTTTATCAAAATTTGCAGCAAAGGAAATTAAAGTTTAGAAAAATTTACACCAGAACTGGCCGGTTCGAATCCAGCCCTGGCCTGCCAAACAATAATGACAAATACAACCAAAAAATAGCCGGGTGTCGCAGTGGGCGCCTTGTAGTCCCAACTACTTGGGAGGCTGAGGCAAGAGAATCGCTTAAGCCCAGGAGTTTAAGGTTGCTGTGAGCTGTGACGCCACAGCACTCTATGAAGGGCGACAGTTTGAGGCTCTGTCTCAAAGAAAAGAAAAGAAAGGAAAAGTTAAGTGGTTCTTTTAAAATACCAATAATGAAATCAATAAGTCTCTAGCTGGGCTAAGAAAACAAACAAACAAAGATACAAATTCCTAATATCAGACATAAAAGAGAAAACATCATTACCGATCCCACTGACATTAAAGTTATAATAAGGGATACTAGGAACAACTTCAACCCACAGATAGCCCAGTCTGGATGAAATGGACTAATTCCTTGAAAGGTATGAATTACTGAAACTGGCTAAAAAAGAAATAGGCATATAAATAGGCTTACATTTAGTAAAGAATTGGAATCAATATATAATTAACTTCCCAGACAGAAAGTACCAGGTCCAGATGGAAACAGAGGGAATACTTCTTAACTCATTCTGAGACCAGAATTACCCTGATACCAAAACCAGACAAATACATCACAAGAAAGAAAACCACACACCAATATCTCTCATAAACATAGGTGCAAAATTTTTCAACAAACATTAACAAATTGAACCTTTTAAGTATAAAAATAATTATACACCATGGCCAAGTATAATTTATCCCAGTGTTCAAGTCTGGTTCGACATTTAAAAATCAACTAATGTAATCCACTACATAAATAGGCTAAAGAAGAAAAATCACATCAATAGATACAGAAAAAGCATTTGACAAAATCCAAAGTGATTCATGATTTAAAATTTCAGTAAACTAGTAACAAAGGGGAACTTCCTCAACCTGATAAAGAGCCTACAGCTGACATTGTATCATACCAGAAGATTTCCTAGTAAGATCAGAAACTAGACAGTGACGTTCCTCTTACGGCTGCTTTTCAACATTGTATTGGAAGGCCTAGCTAATGCAATAAGACAAGATAAAGAAATAAAAGCTATACAAACCACAGGGAAGAAATAAAACTGTTTTTGCAGATGACATGATGTTGGGTGGTACTTTCTTTTTTTTTTTTTTTTCTGAGATGGAGCCTCAAGCTATCCCCCTGGGTAGAGTGCCACGGCATACCAGCTCATAGCAACCTCCAACTCCTGGGCTCAAGCGAGTCTCCTGCCTCAGCCTCCCAAGCAGCTGGGACCACAGGCGCCCACCACAACGCCCGGCCATCTTTTGGTTGCAGCCATAATTGTTGTTTGGCGGGTCCGGGCTGGGGATTCGAACCTGCTACCTTAGGTGTACGTGGCCGGCACCCTAGCCAACCGAGCCACAGGCGCCGAGCCGGGTGGTACTTTCTTGAAGGGAGAGAAGGACGGCTTGGCCACGGGTGCAAGCTCGCTCCTAGAATTGTATGAAAGCAAGAAACGACTACTACTCAGGGTGGCAGTAGCAACATGTCTTTATTTTCCACTCCCGTTTATTGGGAGCTAGCCAATAAATTGGCTACATCACATTGATCAATAATCCTAACATCCTCTATTCTTATCTTAAACTATAGGAAAGAAAGAAAGTCCAGGAAAGTGAGATAACCATCTTAAGACTAGCCTCAGGCTATTCCTCTCTAGAGACCCAAAACAACTATACATTATCTGACTTCTATCTTTAAAGTTAAAGATCAGGATAAACAGGGTAGTAAAACCTTTTCTTCTATGTACTCAATTAAATTTCCGAGAAACAGGCTCCATGACTGTTTTCTCATGGTTTGGAGGTCTCCCACTATCAATGGAGTGTTCTTGTACTCACATCATTATGATGGAGTTTTTCTTTTCACTCACACCAACCTTTGAGTCATGTCCCCTGCACAGATGGGCCATTTCAACCCTTATCTGGCAGGCTGACTTGACTTCACAGTCGGGGTTCCATATAGGAGGTTGTTAGGCCTGGCCTATAGGCCCCCGCTGTGCTTTCCCAGGTCGCTTAGGCCTTGACAAGAACACCTAATACTCAGGAGTCTTTTTGCTCATTTAATTTTGTGGGAGTTCACCCCACAACATGATCCTCTATATAGAAAATCCAAAATAATTGAAAAGAAAGTTCTGGAACTAATAAGCAATTATAGCAAGGGACAGCATACAGGTTAATATTATGAAAGTCAATCACTTTTCTATGGATGAGCAAGGAAGAGATAGAATTTGAAATTAAAAACATATGCCATTTACATTAGAACTCCCCAAAATGAAATGCTTAGGTATAAATCTAACAAAATATGTACAAGATATATATGTAGAAAACCACAAAATTCTGAAAAAAACCAACAAAGAACTAAATAAATTGAGAGATGTTCATTAATAGTAAGACAATATTGTGACGATGTCAGTTCTTTCCAATACAATTTAAAGATTCGATGCAATCCCAATCAAAATCCAAGCAAATTATTCTGTGGATATTGACTAACTGATTTTAAAGTGTATACAAAGAAGCAAATGACCCACAATAGCCAAGATAATACCGAAGGAGAGGAACAAAGTTGGAGGACTGACACTACCCACTTCAAGACATGCTATGCACTATAAAGCTATAGTAATCAAGACAGTGTGATTGATATTGGCAAAAGAAGATATAGGTAGATCAACAGACCAAATAGAAACCCTGAAATAGACCCCCATAATTATAGACAACAGCTCTTCAACAAAGGAGCAGATGCCAGAGGCAAAACAATGGGAAAAGATCATACTTTCATCAAATGATGCTGGAAGAACTGGACATCCACATGAAAAAAAAAAAAAAAGAATCTAAACACAGATCTTACGCCCTTCACAAAAATTAAGTCAAACTAGATCATAGAACTTAATGCAAAGCACAAAACTCTAAGACTTCTGAAAGATAGCAGAGGAGAAAATCTAAATAACTTTGCGCTTGTTAATAACTTTTTAGATGCAAAAGATGCCGTTTTAGAAGGCAAGATCTGTGAAAGAGGCTCGGCGCCTGTGGCCAATCGGCTAAGGTGCCAGCCACGTACACCTAAGGTGGCAGGTTCGAATCCCCAGCCCGGGCCCGCCAAACAACAATGATGGCTGCAACCAAAAAATGGCCGGGCGTTGTGGTGGGCGCCTGTGGTCCCAGCTACTTGGGAGGCAGA
>CAUYQV010020922.1:0-10487 GCA_963574575.1 Galagoides demidoff | reverse complement strand
AGAGTGCCATGGCATCACAGCTCATAGCAACCTCCAACTCCTGGGCTCAAGCGAGTCTCCCGCCTCCACCTCCCAAGTAGCTGGGACCACAGGCGCCCGCCACAACGCCCGGCCATTTTTTGGTTGCAGCCATCATTGTTGTCTGGCAGGCCCGGGCTGGGGATTCGAACCCACCACCTTAGGTGTACGTGGCTGGTGCCTTAGCCAATTGAGCCACAGGCGCCGAGCCTATTTTGTCAGTTTTATTTTAAAAAAAAAAGGAAATGAAAGGCAGACGGCTCTCTTACTCAGCTTTTGTTTTAGAGAAGCTCAGCAGCATGGCCTCAGTCAGGCCCAGAAGTCAGCAGGAATAATTAAACTCAGTTCCCAAGATGACTGTGTAATATTTCATGGAGCATCTTTCCCCACACAAACTATTTGTATTTATGGCCCTTCAGATTTAAAATAATTGAAATTAATTTGACTGCAAGAAAGATTTAACCCTGTTACTGCTTCAGCAAGTCCTATTTGGAACCTAAATTTCAGTATGAAAGGAAAATCTTTTATGATTATCCTAAGGCCCTTTAGATGGTCTTTAGAAAATGCACAAAATAGGTCTAATTCAACGTGAGGCTTGATTTATTCAGCATCCTGTAGGCAAGCACTTGTCTCCTTCAAGTAGAAACGAAGGAAATATTTCTTTATATTTTTCCTTGGGGTGTTTCTCCGAGCAAGCCCAGCGGTAGCCAGATGTTGGCAGGCACAAGTTCTGGCTGCAGGCGACTAGGAACACTGATTGATTTACGGGCCTGAAAGTTGGTCACCTGGCTTCTTCTATCAGCAAGATCAGAGATGGAGGCCCCAGAACTCTAGGTGGTTCCCTGTGCTTCTTAGCGTCCAACGAGAAAAGATGGGTCCTACGATGTATGACACGCTTTTTATCCTTCACAGAATGATGAAATCGAGCCCGCGGCGTTTACTTACGACAAGTTCTATGAACTGACACAGAAGATTTGTCCTCGGACAGATATAGAAGATCTTTATAAAAAAATGTAAGTCCCTTTTATGAAAAAGTGCCTCATGAATATTATCATTGCCTGTTAGATTTGTAAGACATTCATTTTGTCATATTTGAATATAGTATGTTGGCAGTGTCTAGGAAGATCTAGTCAGGGTTAGGTTTCACCCCTTAGCTCAATCAGTGTAAAAGTTCACTCTTTGAGTTTTTGAGAAAATTTTACATAAATTAGTTCAGCACCTGGAACTTCCCCCCACCCCGCCCCCGCATTGGCTTTTACTAACTACCTACAATTTTAACCTGCTCCTTTAGGTATTAACCCATTATGTGAACTAACTAGATCCAATCTGGAATGTTAGTAGGTTGTTGGGAAAAGTCCATTCATTCCGGTTATTCCAAACGGATGACTTACATGTTGTTTTCGAAATAGTCTTTTGATAACGCTAAAGAATTGTAGACATTTTCCCTGACCCAGCAGGAGTATTTTCTTTCCTTTGTTGCTGTTGTTGGTTGACCCCCGCCCCTGCCCCCACCTTACGAACAGTCTGGCCATTTTAAGAATTCGCTGCTCCTTTCAGGGTTAGAAAATAAGTTTAGAATTATCACCCACCAATGTCAATGTCAACATGTAAATCGTACCTCCTGTAGCATCATATCCGAAAACTTACTTTTTCTAATAAATTTCTTTTCAGCAATGGAGACAAAACTGATTATTTAACGGTAGACCAATTAGTGAGCTTTCTAAATGAAGTAAGCTTTTTCATACATTAACTCCATAAAGTCTGTGTGCAGTGGCTTGCCTCCTCCTGTGTCCTCATTGCATGCCGGCATCCTACACCCTGATTTGCTCTGCTTTGACCCGCTGATCTTTCCATTATGGCTTCACCAGGTGCAAAAATCAGCTGCTGCCCTCTGTGTGTTCACGTTGCTTCCTACACGTTGGCTTTGCACACTGCTTTTTGCTGGTTTCTGGCTGTGATATGTAGCTCTGGTTCTGTGTGTATGTGTGAGTGTTATAATATATTCATTTAATTAAATGTGTCTATGTTTTTGCCAGATGATGTTTAAGGTACTTTTTTTTTTGTTGTTTCTATTGATCTCTTTAAATAGAAAGAGACTGGATTGAGTTGACCACACAGTAGTCGGATTCTCATTGCTAACCTCATCCTTTTGCATGGACTGGAAATCCTTTTATTTCTGTCTTTGAATGGATTGCATGTAAGAAAAATATGTAGGTTCAAATAGAACTATCTTGACAATAAAGCAAAACAACTTGAGTTCCTGGGTGAAAATATAGTGAGTATGAGGCTAAATTAGATCGCCAGTTAAATTTTTACCTTTTATTTTTATAACAAGCTCAGAGCTAATTTTAGAATATGAGTCACTTAACAACCAAAACTAGTGACAACATTTGCCTAAGCACAAGAGGAAAATATTTTAGAACCAGTAAAGGTTGCAGCTTTCATTACCACTAAAACGAACTTCTTTTTTCTTTACACACACTAAACAAGTCTTATCTCTTGAGTGAAACCCAGTGAGACTCACAGGAATCCAAAAAGGAAAATCCCCCTGTTTTGTAACACAATAGTAAGAGCGTGAGGAATGAATAACATATATATTTTTTCAAAATAAGGTAAGCTAATCACTGTCTCATAGGAGGAGGAAATGTTAGACAAGGTAGCATCAGGCCAGGCAAGAGATGAGGATTTAAAACAAGACAGAAGGCAGAGAGAGTGTCATTTTTCACTTTGGAAACAAATCACATCTTTGCCCAAAGGTCTTCTCTTTGCTTTCCTTGTGAGGGTTCACTGGCTTCCAATTTATAAAAGTTGCCCTTTAGAAACTCGATTAACTAAAGTCTAACTGCACTGGAGCAAGGGAGAGAAGGCACGCCATCCATCCGACGGACACCTCTACTTTTAAATAATCCCTGCGGTAAATTTTACTTGAAAACATTTTAAGCTTTTCCACCCCACACGTTTTTAGTCACGCGAATACTATGTTCATAATCTTTACCCAGATATGATCCACATTCTTGTGCTGCGGTTGCTCAGAAGTTGAAATTGCCTTGCTGTGCTTCTTTAACCCGTCCTCCCCTCCTGCCTTTTGTTGGTTTTGTTAACAAAACAGTTTTGTTTCCCTCAGCTTCTTCCTGCACTTTGGGTCACTGATCATCTTAAGTTTGGCGAGATGGGCAGGAGTCCTGCTTCCTACCAAAGAGGGAAGACGGTTTAGTGGAAAGGAGAAAATCTACCACATCATCAACTTGCCACTTCCTCACACGAGGCCTCTCGTGTGCTTTGAGATGCCGCGGAGCCAGCCCTCTCCTAAACATTACAGAGACCTCAATACTGCGTTTTTTTTTCTTTTCTTTTCTTTTTTTTTTTTTTTTTTTTTTTGAGACAGAGTCTCACTCTGTCATTCTGGGAAGAGTGCCGTGGCATCATGCACAGCTCACCGCAACCTCCAACTCTTGGGCTTAAGTGATTCTCTTGCCTCAGCCTCCCAAGTAGCTGGGACTACAGGCACCCGCCGTGACACCTGGCTATTTTTTGGTTGCAGTTGTCACTGTTGTTTAGCAGGCCTGGGCCAGGCTCAAACCCTCCACCCTCGGTGTATGTGGCCGGCACCCTTACTCACTGAGCCACAGGCGTCCAGCCTTAGTTCTGCATTTCACTGTTCAAATGAAGAAACAGTTCTGGCATCTTGAGAATAGGTGTAGCATTCCTAGCCTCGATCTAATGCATTTCCTTTTTTAAATTATTTTATTGGCCTACCCAGTAATCACTGTTGTAGTTCTTATAAGTCTAAAGGATAACATTCGATTTAAAAAAATGATCACCCATACTTTCTTGCTCTGCCATCAGAATTCTTCCATAAAATCCTTATTATTTGGCAAACTTCTATCCATCACCATTACCATTGGACAGTAGCATTAATTTGGTTTATTTGTTTCCTTCTGTTTGGCTTCTCATTAACAGGAAGAAAGTACTTTAAATTTTTGTCTGGGACTGATGGAGTCATTGATGTTCTGGATCGCTTTAGAGACTGCTAGACAGCTAGAGAAGTACACAGCCTTTATTTTTAATCAAAGCATCTGCCCTCAATTTCTTCCTTTTCTATCCTCATGAACTCAGCTGAAAGGACTAGATAAATATTTGAATGTCTCCTTGAAGAAGCCTTGTGAAACCTGGAGAACATCCTGCCAGCTCCCTGCATCCCCATTTCTGAGTCCCACGCTTGCCCCTTTTATCTTTCTAGAAACGAAAACATCCCTTAGGCTGAGCAACTTTAAAGCTCATAACAAAGAGAGGCAGGGAGAGTTCACTCAAGGACGGAGCGGGCAGTGGAATGGAATGGTCTGTAACTCCAAAAGATTAGACCGAAACATTTTCAAAATGTCTTAGCCACACAGTCTCAACAGGCCAGTGTGTGACATTGCATTGGAAGCCTTGGGTCATGCAGGAGGGCAAGGAAAACTAAACATGCCCTGCGAACACTGGGAAGGACAAAGCCCAGTCCCGTCTGCAGATGCCAGTGGTCTACCCTGATAGTAAAAAGGATCCACCGAAAAACTCTTGAAACTAATAACAGAATGTAGAAAGGTACCAGAGAAACAATCAGCCCAGTGGTGCCCATAGACACATAGATACCAGCAGCATTCACCACTTAGGATACATAATGGGAAAAATAAATGGGAAAAAATTAATGGGAAAAAATAAATCCCATTTATACATAGGTCACTATGAAAGTTTTGAGACAGACTGTTATGTCCATTATTTCACTTCCAAGAAACACAGTTGACAGCATTCTGATTCTCTTGTGTGAGTTTCACTTGCTCAGCTCATTGGTGTTCCTGAGAGGGCTTCACTCGCTTCCATCCACGTGGATTTGACGTTCCTTGATTTTTGCGTATCTCAAAACTTTCACAATGACCCAAGTATTACTAACAGTCAAGCTGGTGCCTGCCACCCAGCCTGTAAATACCTTTACTGTTTCTGTGAAATTTTGTGTTTGTTTTACTATGTGTATCTTAGGGGGCTGGCAGGAGAGGAGAGGCTATTGTCCATGGACTGCCTGGGCCACCCTGTAGGGTGTGTACTGCCTCCTCCCTGTCCCTGCCGCTCACAGGGACTCGCTCTTCAGTGGCCTCATCTGCTTCTCGTGATCTTCTTGTTCACTGTTCCCACAGGGCCAGCCTGGACCAGCGGCGTGGGTATCCCTGGGGAGCTTGTTAAAATCAGAATCTGCGTTTAACAAGATCTCAAGGTGATCTTGTGCACGTTTAAGTCTGTAAGCCCCGTCCTGGAGGATGACTGGATTCCTCTTTGGAATGTTTAGTGTTGAGTGGGAAGAACAGGGGGAGAGGCATTTGCATTCTGTTATTCTCCGTAAAGAATTTAGCCATGAAATCCCTAGACTCAGGTCCAAAATTTTGCCACAGCTATGTCCCTTGGCCCCATCCCATGGACCAAGGGGAACTGCCTTTGCCTATATTATGAAAATTGCAAACTCCAGTCTAGGAAGGATAATAGAGGCACCCATGGGAATTGGCACGTAGTCTCCTGTTACTTCCAACTCTCTGGGCTTCAGTTAGTTTCACGTCCCTTTCTCTGTTCCTGCGGAGAAGCTTGTGGATTTTAGTTTTACCTTCGTTCTCTCTCTGACTTCTTACGAAGATGATAACAATGAAGGGACTGCAGAACTGAGAGATGCTTGGAGGGCAGGAGAGAGAGATCAAAATAAGGAAGAGAGGAAAGAGTCTTCGGTGACCCTGGGATGAAGGATTCCCTCTGTTTCCTCTCTGCTGATGGTCTTTCCTCCCCGCCTCGCACATAGCATGTGATCAATTAGGGCTAAACTTGACTTCTTTGTTTTTTATTTTTGCAGTTGAAAGAATATTAAAAGGGGCCCATGATCGCTTTCATTTTATATAAGATCTTTATTTTTTAATGCACAGGCAAAGAGAGAAAAAGAGATATTTAGTCTTATGAGTAATCTTACTCTTGTCAATCATTCTTTGTCCTTTTTTTGTATCCTTTTTAATATTTATGTCAACATCCATCTCTCCGGGTGCTACTCGGACCGAAGCCCCTGGGCGCCTCTTCTCAATACCAATGAAGACATGATAACGGAGTCCTGTCCATCACATTCTTGTGGGCTCGGACACAGTTCTGGGAGCTATCTGTGGAAACTCTCCTTTTACAAGGATACAGTGGGGTGAATACTCTGAGTACTTTTCCCCCCCAAATCCAGGCTGAAAAGTGATGCCCCTGAGAGCTGTGACGCATTTGCCCCGCTGTGCTGTGTCTTTGTGGGACAGCTCTGCAACCTTCTTACTCTGAGAGTAACTGGAAATGATCTTTCTCCCCACTGGTTCTTGTGTACAATTTTGTGATTCCCCTATCTCTGGAGTATCCAGATTGCACTGTGCTACCTTTTTGAAACATGAAAATTTTAGGGAAAGCTAAAGAGTCTGCTGTCTGGAAGAACAAATGTAAACCCGTATTTGCTGAGGATGCAGTTTTCAGAGTAGGGGATTGCGATGCAGCCGTCTTAGAACACAGCTTTCCTGCCTGTTGCCTCTACCAGGCAGGACGGCCTAACATTGCCTGGGCTGGAGTGATGGCATCATCACATCTCACCCAACCTCAAACTCCTGGGCTCAAGCAATCCTCCTGCCTCAGCTGCCTGAGTAGCTGGGACCTATAGGCACCTGCCACCACACCTGGCTAATTTTTTAATTTTTATTTCTTGTACGGATAGGGTTTTGCTATGTTGCTCAGGCTGGTCTTGAGCTCCTGGCTTCAAGCCATCCCCCCTGTTGGCCTCCCAAGGATTACAGGTATGAGCCACCATGCCCAACCTAGAGCAGTGATTCTCAAACTTGAGCACATTGGACTCACCTGGAAAGCTTATTAAAACACAGATTTATGACTTTTACCTCAAGAGGTCAGATTCAGTAAATCCGGGGAGCGGCCTGAGAATCTGTTTCTAACAAGCTCCCTGTTTGTGGCGATGCCAGTGCTGCCACCCACAGACCACGCACTGCAAGTAGCACCATCATTAGAATACACACAGACACGTATAAAAACACACACGGCGTGGTCTAAATTCCCTCTCCTTTCTCTAACTCTACCCTCCTCTCCCTTAAAGCTGAATCCCTTCTTTCTCTCACTTGTTAATTCATATGGATTTGCCTCATTATCTCTGTGAGTTTGAAACACTTAACATGTCGTTAAACCCAAAGACTTCATTTTATCAAGGAAGAGAAACAGAGCGGCCCACTAGGGATGTAACACTGCTGGGGTGTCTAAAGGACCTTTTCCATCCCACGTTCATCTTTGTCCACCTGATATTATCAGTGGGGATATGAAAAGGAATGTGCCTAGGCAGAGGGTTTTTTCTGTGGTTGTTGGTTTGTTTGTTTTTAAAAAACAATGCATTCTCAGCAGAGGGGTGGAGCGTGTCGTTCCTTTGAGCAGCGGGCTCTGTTGCATGATGGCCTTGTTTCCTGAGCAGGGTGTGGAGCATGCCTTCACTTGCCTGGCTGCCCATGGTCCACCTCACAAGTCCCTTTCTCTGCATTTCCCATCACTTTTGTTCTTGATGGTCTCCAGGCCTGTTATTAAGATAACAGTTTCTGCTCTAACATATGCATGGATGTGAGCTGTTGTGAGCCATAATTTCTTAGATTGCAACAGAAGCATGCTTCATTGGGATAAATTGGCCAAAAGTGATTGATTTTTGTGGGGGAGAAGGAAGAACCAGAAAAGGCTGGGCCTCCTGTGTTTTAGGAGATTACATCGAGTGTTTGTGTTGGCCAAAGGCACTCATTCATTCTCCATGCAGCTCACTTCTGGACCGATCATTCCAAAACAAATGCGGACAGAAAATCCATATGAACTTTTAACAATTGTTCCTTCAGTACCTCTGCAGCAATGTTTTTTCAGAGTCTGTGCATATATTTGGGTAAAGAGTTATTGCCGAGGTCCTATTTATTGACCCGATTCCGCTTACATCTGCTTATCTGTTGTTATTCCATTGAAGTTTGCTTTATTTATTTATTTATTTATTCATTTATCTGAGGGATCAGTAGGGACACGATGCAGCCTTTAGTCCACAGCAAACAATAGGAAAGTTTAGTGGACCCACTGCCTCCAGATATACACAGCCACATGCACTCACACCCACCCCCCCACACACAACTGTAGCTAAGTTGGTTAGCAAACTGGACTTTTTCCATCATTGCTGTGAAGTCAGGATGACATCACCGCAGGACCAGCATTGTTCCTGGTGCCTCAATGTCATACCAGGAGCTCCTTAGGTGCCAATTTGAAAAGGATGATATCACCCACTTCCTAAGTGCCTTAATCTTTCACTTACTCTCTGCCCAGAGAATTTTATACTGTTTATAGCTGGTAGAGATCCTTGTGCTGATTAATTTTCATCATTAAAATTAGTTCATTTTGAAAATATTTCCTCTAGAAAATGAAGTTCGCTGAGTGCCCAAGATATCTTTTATTGATGTAGAAAGATAGAATGAAATTTTAATGATGTTTGCCTACCTGACATTAGGGTTTTTTGCTTGTTATTATTTCTGAGGTTTCAGGGGACATATAAACTAGCATGTTATTAATTTATTTGAACTATTTGGGGGGATAGTTTTTGCTTTTCTAAAAAATATTTTGACCTCACTTTTTATAGGCATTCTATCAAATGTCTTACCTGTGGTGTGGAAACTGGAATACGATGCAGTTGACACGCACACTATTATTTTTCCTATATCTTTGGAAACGCAAAAGAAAATGAATTTTCTCTCTCTCTAGTTCAGTTGAGAGTAACCTCAAATCTGGACTTTTCAAATTATATTTTAGGGAGAAAGAAAGGCAGCAAAATTCTATCTTTGTAATGATAAACATGAGAGCCCAGATATATTTTGTTTTAAACATTATAAAATTAGCCATGTGTAATGCCTCAAGGGTGAGATGTGTCGACCTAAATGGAGTTGTTTTCTTACCATAGCATCAGCGAGATCCTCGACTGAATGAAATTTTATTCCCCTTCTATGATGCTAAAAGGGCAATGCAGATCATCGAAATGTATGAACCTGATGAAGATTTGAAGACAAAAGGTAATGAAAATGGGAAACAAAGTCTCCCTTAAAACAAGAAAGGCCCTTGGATTTTTAGGTAAGACTATCTGTGAAATGATTTGGAGTTCCCTAGATGTAAGGATGTATGACTGATTTTTTCCCGCTTTCCTAAATTAGTATAAATATTACGTTACGTCAAAATTAGTTCATGCCGACTGAAGTATACTGTTAGATTTATTGTGCTATTAAACTTATTATAGTGATATTTTGCTTTGTAATTTCATATATTAGATTTGAGTATTGTATTTAGTATTAGATTTAGATATTATATTTATTATTTGTTTAAAATATAGCATTGTACTTAGTATTAGACTTGGATGTTAGATTTATTATATTTTTTAAAATATAAAAATGCCAAATACAGTCTCTATTTTCGATCTCTAAATTTCTTTCATACAAAAAATTTGACATCTTCCTCTTCTCTCTCATTTTGCCAAGGCAAAATAAATTTATTACATAATTTGGTGTGTCCTCTTACCCTCCCTTTGGCCTCTGGTATGAAAGATATATCCAATTGATATGGAAATCAAGTAGTCAGGAATCACCTTAGCAAACTACTGGTCTTTCTAGACCTTTGTCCCTTTCCAAGAACTTTGGGGAAATTATGTGTTACTCCTTCAATTATTTGGCAAAGGAAAGGCTTGGGGAGGAATTTGAAGATCAATTCCATAGCCATGGGAATCCTCTGGGGAGGCTGGGAAATGATGGTTACTGACTACTGGAGGGGCCATAAGACTACCCTTATGTCTCAGTGGAGCTGGGAAGGAGATCCAGGTTCAGCTCCTGTCTGTCCATGAATCTCATGGCCTCAGTTTTCTGCTTTTAGAGTCCCTTTTCTTTGTATCTAATTGCCGTGAATGTGGCTAACAGGTTTGCACATTGTCTCTGTTGTGCCTGAAATTCCCCCAAGTGGCCCCAACAGACAGTCCGAGACACACTTCGATGTAAAAAGCATGAGGTGAGCTTTATTCAAGCCCGGGCCTGGACTCTCCTGGCATGCAAGCCGAGGACAAGCCCCGAACCTGGGGTGGGGAAAGGTTTTATGGGGTACAGAAAGCAAGAAGGGTCATTAGTAAAGGAGGATTTGCATTGGTGGTTGATGATTTCATTAGTAAAGGAGGATTGGGATTGGTACAGGTGAGGGGTTGGGGGGATTTCTTAACTGAGGGCCTGAGGTGGTGCAGCCTGATTGGGTAGTTGAAGGAGAATAACTGAATTCCAAGGAAATAGAAACTTAAGGCACTGTTGCTCAAGGTGGCTTAATCAACAGCTATGGTTGAGCAACCAGGAGTGGGGGAGGCTGCAGGGTGTGGCCCTGCGGGCTAGGAGCTAGGA
>CAUYQV010020920.1:0-30991 GCA_963574575.1 Galagoides demidoff | reverse complement strand
ATAATAGTGTTGAGTACATTGGATACTTTTTATTCCATTCTTGAGACACTTTGCTAAGGAGGACATTTTCCAGCTCCATCCATGTAAACATGAAGGAGGCAAAGTCTCCATCTTTCTTTGTGGCTGTGTAGTATTCCATGGTGTACATATACCACAATTTATTGATTCATTCATGGATCGATGGGCACTTGGGCTTCTTCCATGACCTAGCGATTGTGAATTGGGCTGCAATGAACATTCTGGTACAGATATCTGTATTATAGCATGATTTATGGCCTTCTCGATATATACCTAACAGAGGAATTACAGGATCAAATGGTAGATCTATATTTAGATCTCTGAGTGTTTTCCCTATGGTTTCCCAAAAGGGACGTATTAGTTTGCATTCCCACCAGCAGTGTAGTAGTGTTCCCTTTTCTCCACAACCCCGCCAGCATCTGTGATTTTGGGATTTTGTGATATGGGCTAATCTAACTGGCGTTAGATGATATCTCAGAGTGGTTTTGCTTTGCATTTCTCTGATGATTAAGGATGGTGAGCATCATTTCATATGCCTGTAGACCATGTGTCTGTCTTCTTCAGAGAAGTTTTTCTTTAAGTCTCTTGCCCACCCTGCGATGGGATCACTTGTTCTCTTCTTGCTACTATGCTTGAGTACTCTGGTTTCTCTTCAGATCGCATAAATCTTTCGCCTTTTACTAGATCACCAATTTTTAATA
Source organism: Galagoides demidoff (assembly GCA_963574575.1). NCBI lineage: Eukaryota > Metazoa > Chordata > Mammalia > Primates > Galagidae > Galagoides > Galagoides demidoff. Next base: position 30,272 of record CAUYQV010020920.1, on the reverse strand, counting down.
GCTGAGTAGTACTTTACTGTATACCTATACCACATTTTATTAACCCCCTCATATTGGTGGGTGCTTGGGATTGTTCTTAATAAACAATGAAAGGCAGCCACTAATTCATAGTATAAATTATTTGGGAGCCTCAAAAAATGTTTAATTTTATTTTAAAGGATAAATATAAAACCTTCTGGGGCCAAACCCTGTTGTACATGATGGAAATAGAGACATAAACTAAAAGAGAGAATACCTGTGTTATCAAGGGACAGGACTGGGATAAAATAGATAAAAAATTATACAATGTTCACTCAGGTAATGATGAAAGCTGGGATGGGAAATGAAGCAGAAATAAAGTGGTATTGTATGAGAGGGCAGGTAACCTATTTAGAAGGGATGATCAAGAAAAGCCTCTTTGAAGAAATAAAGTTTGTGCAGAGATCTGACTGAATGGTGGTAGAAAGGTGTGAAATACTTAGGAAGGAGCACAGTAGGAAAAGGAACTGCAAGCTCCCAGGACATGTTCAAGGAACAACAAGGAAGCCAGTGTGGACACAGTACTGTGCATAAGACTGTAAGAAACAAAATCAAAGAGGGAGCAAAAGTGTCAATCCTGGGGGTTTGGGGACCCTTGTAAGGATTTTGGATTGGTTGGGTCAAGGGAAGATTTTGGAGCATGGAAAGCAGAGAGAATGTTCTCAAACATGGCTCTGGCTTTGGTGTGAGGAGAATTGATTGCTGGGAGAAGGGAGGTTAGCAGCAGCGACATCAATAAGAAAGAGACTACAACTGTCCATGTGAGACATTGATACAGCTTAGACCAGGATATCAATGATGTGGAATGTGAGAAGTAATTAGATTCAGAATGTATTAACATTTTGAATATGTAGGTTGGTAGGATTTTCTGTTGAATGGATAAGGATGTCAGAGAAAGAAGTGAGTGAAAGATAATCCAAGACATGGAACACAACAGGATCTGCAGAATTGAGCTGAGAATACAGAATGTGCTTTGGACATTTTAAATCTGAGAAACCTTATTATATATTAAAATAAAAATGTTGGCTGGTTGTATGAGATCTGATGATTAAATTCATGAACTTGCCACTGTGAGCTTACATTGGCAGCACTGTACAAACAACTTGGTAAAGTTTCATAACCTTGGTATGTCAGTACCTCACAGTTATGTTTGCATCAACATGCGGTGGTGTCTTGCTGAGTGATGTTCATTATTGCTGTTGTGTGTTTTCACATGCCATCATGAGAATGTCAGAGCTTGGATTAGAACAATAAATAAACATTTGTAATAAATTTCTTGTTAAACTTAGCAAGAGTGGAAGGGAAATTAAGCACACGTTACCTCAGTTTGTAGGGATAATGTCATGAAGAAAAACAATAGTGTACAAATGGATTAAACATTTTTCTGAGGGGAGAGAAAGCATTGCTGATGAAGAGAGATCAGGTTGACCAGTAACAAGCAGAAATGATTAAAACATGGCAAAAATTTGTTTTATTGGACATCACAATCATCGGCTGTGGGAAGCATAGCAGATCAAGTAAAAATCAATAAGGAAACTGATAGGAAAAATCTTAACTGAAAATTTTGGGTAACAACTCATGGCAATGCACCAGCTCACATGACACTACCCATGAGGGCATTTTTATCCAGTAAACAAATAACTGTATTAGAACTCACTCCCTACTCAACCTGATCCGGCCCCAAGTAATTTTTTTCTTTACATGAAGATTAAAGAAATATCAAAAGGAAGACATTTTGATGAAGTTCAGAACATCAAGGGTAATATGATGACAACCGTGATGGCCACAGAAAGAGAATTCCCAAATTGCTTTGAAGGGTGGACTAGGTGCTTGCATCAATGCATAGCTTGCCCAGGGGAGTACCTCAAAGGTGACTGTAGTGACATCCACCAATGAGGTTTGTAGTACTTTTCTAAGATGAGTTTGTGAACTTGTTAAACCTAATATATTCAAATCTTAGGTTTGAGGAAGAGATTAGAACTGCAATTTTTCCATGAAGGCAAATTTAGGCTATGTGTAAAATTAAAATCATGGTTTTAATTTTAAAAATCTTTATGGTATTCTCAGTAAGAGAATAGAAGAGGTCTGAGTGTCAGAACAGGAAGAAGAGGAGGATTCAGCAGCAGAAGAGACTGGGAATGAATGGCCAGCCTGGTAGGAGGGAACATGTAGCCATGTGGAATTCTGGAAGCCATCTGAAAAAAAAAAAGGTTTTAAGCAGAAGGGAGTCAAAAAGGATGGTTTTATCACCATAACTATCAGGATGGCTATTATTAAAAGAAACAGCAAGTATTGGCAAAGATATGGAAAATTTGGACCCCCTATGCACTGCTGGTGGAAATGTAAGATGGTATGGTCACATAGAAAACAGCATAGAAGTTCCTCAAAACATTAAAAATAGGATTATCATATGATCTGGAAATTCCACTTCTGGGTATATTCCCAAAAACTTGAAAGGAGGGGCTTGAACGGATATTTTTGCAATCATGTTCACAGCAACATTATTCATAATAGCCAAAAGTTGGAAGCAATGCAAGTGTCCATTGACAGATGAATAAATAAACAAAATGTGACGCATACATGTTATATCAGATAGAAAAGAAAAAAAAAGTGCTTTTCCTACTCTGTTATACAGTCTCTCAACACAACATTTTGGACACCAGATGTATGGGAGTTTGTTTCCCCACACACCAAGCAATTCTCCAGCAGGCACCAACTGAATTTCATTTAATTCAGTTCAGTTCAAATACACCACTCTCCAGGAGCCTCCATGTTGTCAGCTATCTGGAAACCCTCTCAATTATGTCCCTCTGGGGGTTTTATAAAAGTTTCATCACATAGTCATGACTGATTAAAACTTGGGCCATTGGTAATCAACTTAACCTTCAGCCCTTATCCCCTTTCTGAAGGGAAATGCTTTGATCTTTCCAGTCATGAGCCCCCATCCTGAACATATTTAGGTCTGCCCAGCCACCAGTCACCTCTCTAGCATGCACACAAAAGATACTCTTATTCTCTACAGAGATTCCAAAGTTTTAGGAACTGTATGTAAGAAAACAGAAGAAAATCAAATGAATATTTCACAGTATCACAAATAAAATGTAATATTATTCTACCTTAAAGAGGAAGAAAATTCTGACACATGCTATAATGTGAAAAAACCCTGAGGATATTGCGAAATAAGCCAGTCAGTTGAAGGACAAATACTACACAATTCTAGTTGTGGGAGATACCTAGAACAGGCAAAGTCTTAGAGATAGTATAAGTTTGCTAGGGTTGCCATAACAAAATAGCACAGACTGGGTGACTTAAACCACACAAGTTTATTGTTTCACAGGTGTGTGTTCTGGAAGTCCAAGATCATGGTGTCGACTGGTTTGGTTTCTCCTGGAGTCACTTTCCTTGGCTTGCAGACACCCAGCCACCTTGCTGCTGTGTCCTCACCTAGACTTTTCCTCTTTGCCTGAGCACCCTTGGTGTATCTTCCTCTGGCTGTGAGGACACCAGTTATATTTGATTAAAACCCTACCCTAAAAGGCTCATTTTAACTTAATAATCTGTTTAAAGACTTTACTTTCAAATATGGCTTTATTATGAAGTACTAAAAGTTGTGACTTCAACATGTGGATGTGGAGAGGGGAAGCAATTCAGCCCATAACAAAGATAGAAATTTAAACTGTAGTTTCCAGGGAATTAGAGAAGAGTTAATGGAGAGTTATTGGTTAATTGCTAAAGAGGTTCAGTTTGGAAAAATGTTCTACAGATGGGTGGGGCTTATATTAGGGCAATATGAATGCACTTATCTGGAGTCTCTAATCCCTGGGCTATGGACTGGTACCACTCTGTGGTCTGTTAGAAACCAGCCACACAGCAGGAGGTGAGCAGAGGTCAAGCAAGTGAAGCTTCATCTGTGTTTACAGCTGCTCCTCATCATTTATATCACCACCTGGGCTCTGCCTCCTGTCATGCCTGAGATCTGTCTCCTGTCACATCAGCAGATTGTCATGGGAGCCAAACCCTACTGTTAACTGCACATGTAAAAGATCCAGGTTGCTCCCTATGAGAATCTAAGCCTGATAATCTGAGGTATCGATATGACATGCTTGAATGATCCTAAAGCTACTCCCTACCCCTTGTCCATGAAAAAATTGTCTTCCATGAAACTAGTCCCTTGTACCAAAAAGTTGGAGGACTGCTGCACTTAAAGCCACTAGGCTGTTCACTTAAAAATGGCTTAAATTGTGAATTTTATGTTATGTGTGTTTTATCACATTCTTTCAACAAATGTGCTGAGATGATTGGATATCAACACTTTTTTTAAAAGGTGAGGTTAGATGCTTAACTCATTTCATATGTGTAAATCACTAAAAATTGGATTATAGTCCTAAATGTAAGAGCTAAAATTATAAAAGAAACAAAATACAGGAGAAAATATTATGACTTTGGGTAAAGCAAAGTTTCCCTAAATTTGACATCAATTCATACAAAATTAATACATTGAACTTCATCAAAATCAAAAACTTCTGTTTGAAAAGACACTATTCAGAATTTTTTTTTAAAAAATCACAGAATGAGGGAAAATATTCACCAGTTAGATATCTGAAAAGGATTTGTATTTAAAATATAACAAACTTCTATAATGCAATAGGAAGGCAGACAACCCAGTTAAAAAAGGGCAAGAGAATTAAATAGACATTTCATCAAAGAAGATAAAAGAATAGTTAGTGAACACATGGAATGATTCTCAACACAAGTGGTCATTAGGGTAACACTATTAAAGCTACAATGAGATGCCGATATTCTATACCTATTAGAATAGCTAAAATCCAATGTCTTGATCATACCAAGTGTTGGGAGGTGGTGGAGAAGCTGAAGCCCTGATGCAGTACTAGTGCTGGTGGGAATATATAATGGTGGGATCACTTGAAAAATCATTTGGCAGTCTTTAAAAGGTTAAACACAAACTTATCAATGAGACCCACCAATTCCACTCCTAATTTTTCCCTCAAGAGAAAAAGATATGCCCCCACAAAAACTTGGAGACTAGTATAATGTATATACAAGTTGTCTGCACATGAATTTTATGGACACCCTGTGTGTGTGTATATTATATGTGTGTGTGTGTGTTTATAAACATCCTTGATTTTTATCCACATATTGTGAACCTCATTCAGAATCAATAAACATCAATATATTTTTCTATAACATTGTTTCCAACAGCTCATTGTCATCATTTGCTTGTATAATCACTATACCATTGAGGTACTCTATTTGTGGTAATTTTACTTTCAAATCCTTCAGTACAACCAATGTGCTAGATGTAAGAACAAACTAATATAAACCCACATCTTGGACTTTGTCAATGAGCATATGAAATGTCCTGATGGAGGAAAGTAAATTCAGGTTGATTAGTCAGGGTAAGGAATGTTAGAATAAGTTTTGATTGAAGTAGATTTGATCAGTGGTATTGAAGGTTTATTATTGGTTAGGAGTGGTTAATAGGACCCTTTGCTCTGTATGGATATGACATAAAACAGCCAAGTACAGCAGTTTATGCCTCCATATGGAAGTGCCTACTACCTTGAGTCCTACTCCCAGGACAGCCTTAAGAACATGATTGCATTGTAAGCCTTTCAGACAAAGGGCTGGTGGGAGGACTTAAGGGTGTGTAAAACCAAACAACCACAGAAAGGTTGTGACTGTTTGCATCTTCTTATTAACAGTCTCTGTACACTTGGTGGAAATTTGTCTGAAACTTGTTTAACGACACCACCACTTTGGAAAGACCAGATCAGAAAGGGTAACTTCTCTCTGACCTTTCCTTTTATTATTATAGGATACCACATCCATTCTCTCTTCCCCAGTGTATATTATTGTCTGCTTTGTCAAAGATCAGTTGGATGTATGTGGGTGGTTTTTATATCTGAGTTCTCTGTTCTGTTCCATTGGTCTATGTCTCTATTTTTGTGCCAATACCATGCTGTTTTGGGTACTATATCCTAGTAGTATACTTTGAAATCTGATAATATGATGACTCCAGATTTGTTCTTTTTGCTTAAGATTGCTTTGGCTATTTGGGATCTTTTCAAAATGAAGTGCAGAATTACTTTTTTCTAGATCTGTGAAATATGATGTTTGTATTTTGATGAGGATTGCATGGAATCTTTAAATGATAATTTGGACATTTTAACAATGTTGATTCTACCAATCTGTGAGCATGATATGCTTTTCTAATTGTGTCATAAGCAATTTCTTCAGTGTTTTCTAACTCTTTGTAGAGATCTTTCACCTCATTGGTTAAGTATGTTTCTAGGTATTTTATTTTCTTTGTGGCTATTATGAATGGTATTGAGTCTCTGATTTGATTACCAGCTTCACTGTTACTGGTATATAGGAATGCTACCAATTTGTGGGCATTAATTTATAATCAGAGGCTTTGCTGAATTTATCAATTACAGGGGTCTCTTGGTGGAGTCTTCAGGGATTTTCTAGATAGAAGACCATATCATCAACAAAAAGCGATAGTTTGACCTCCTATTTTCTGGTTGAGATACTCTTTATTTCTTTGTCTTTCCTGATTTCACTGGCTAGGATTTCCAGCACTATATTGAAAAGAAGTGGTGACACTGGGAGTCTTTATCTTGTTCTAGCTCATGATGGGAATTCTTTAAACTTTTCCACATTCAGTATGATGTTAGCTGTGAGTTTGCTGTATTTGGCTTTTACAATTTAAAGATTCCTTATATGCCTCATTTGTTTATTTGTGATCTTTCTCTCTTGATTTAAAGCTATGAACGTTCTTCTGGGATTGTTTTTGCTTACTCCCACAGATTTTGATGGCTTGCATCCTTTTTGTCATTCAGTTCAAGGAATCTTTTGATTCCCATCTTAACTTCATTATTGACTCAACAATAGTTCATGAGCAGGTTGCTTAATTTCTGTAATTCTGTGTAAAATTGAACATTTTTCATGGAGTTGATTTCTAGTATTATTATACTGTGATCTGATTTCTATTTTTTAATTTGTTGAGACATGTTTTGTGGCCTAAAATATGACCAGTTTTGGAGAAAATTCTGTCTGCTAATGAAAAGAATGTATATTTAGTAGTTTGGGGGTGAAATGTTCTGTAAATGGTTATTAGGCTCATTTGTTCTAGAGTTCTGCTTAAGTTTAGTATTTATTTATTTTGTGCTTGTATAAGCCATCCAATTCTGTCAATGAGGTGTTGAAGGCCCTGGCAATTATAATACTGCTATTTATCTCTTTGCCTAGATCTAGTAAGGTTTGCTTTATGAATCTGGGTCTTTTGTTAGGTGCATAAATATTTAGGATGATTATATTTCCTTTTTGAATCCCTCCTTGTACCATTATATGATGAGCATCTTTGCCTTTCTTTACTGTTGTTGATTTAAAGTCAATTTTATCTGATATGAGAATAGCTATACCTACTTTCTTTTGGTTTCCATTTTTGTTAATTTTTTTTTCATCCCATCACTTTGTGTCTGTATGAGTCCTTGTGAGTTATATGTGTTTCCTGGAGAAGGCCAGACACTTGGGTTAAATTTTTTCATGCATTCAGCCAGCTTATGTCTCTTGAGTGGGGCATTCAAATCATTCACACTGATTGATAGAATGTGGTTCTGTTCACCCTATTGGATAATGCCTTATTGTTTGTTTTACCTCTTGTGCTATTGTTTTATATGAGCTCTGGGCTTTAGCTTTTGAGTAGTTTTATACTGGCGTATGACTATTGTGCTGATCCATGTATAACGACAGTCTGAATATTTCTTCAAGGGCAATTCTTTATTTCTTCTGCATTTGTGAAGCATAGTTTTTCAGGATACAAAATGCTATGCTGGCAGTTATTCTGTTTAAGAAGACTGACAATGGGACCCCCATCCCTTCTGGTTTGTGAAGTCTCCTTTGAGAAGTCTGTGAGTAGCCTGACAGGGTTTCCTTTGGAAGTTACTTGATGTTTTTACCTCACAGCTCACAGGAGTTCATTTGTGTTGCATTGTGTTGAATTTGGCCATTCTGATGACCACATGCCTTAGTGATTGCATCTATGCAAGAAGAGGTATTTGTTAGCTTCTTGTACTTTTATGTCTAAATCTCGTACAAGACCAGGGAAGTTTTCCTCAATTATTACCTCAAATAGGTTTTCCAGCCCTTGTGCATTTTCCTCTTCACCCTCGGGGAGGCCTATGATTCTTATAGTTGGCCATTTTGCATAATCCCATATTTCTTGTATACTTTGGTCATTTCTCTTAATTCTCTGTTTGTTTATTTGTTTTTAGACTGATTTAATTCAGAAGAGTTGTTTTTCACTTCTGAGAATCTTTCTTCTGTCTGGTCTAGCCTATTCTTAAAACTTTCCACTGTGTTTTATATTTCCTTAAGTGAAATTTTCATTCCCAGAAGTTCTAATTTTTTTTTAATATGTTGATTTCTTTCGTGAATTTTTCATTCATTTCCTAAATTGTTTTTCTGGTTTCTTTGAGTTAGTTTTCCATTTTCTCTTGGATTTCATTACGCTTTTTTATAATCCACATCAGGAATTCTTTATTTATCTTTTCAATATTTTCATTTTGATTGGTATCCATTGCCAGAGAGCTGGCATTCCCTTTGGGGAGTGTTCCCTTGCTCTGATTTTTCATACTTCTAGAGTTCTTTCACTGATTCCTTCTCAACTGGGTCAGTCATCACTTCTTTGTTTTGGACTTTTTGTTTGTTTGTTTGTTTGTTTAGATGGAGTTTCCCCCACCTCCCACACACACTTATAAAAGAATTACTGTAGTGTATGTTGGATAATAAATTTGGGCTGTGCTTGTGGGTGCTTTGATGTTGATTTGGGTTCTAGAGGGATGCTTTGTCATAGATATCTTTAGTATGGTGGTTGTCTCAGTTGCTAATTTTCTGTAGGCTATAGCAGTGGTGAGCTATGTGTGTGGGCAGATTCCCTATCCCTTTTTGATGAGGGAGGATGGAGATCTTTGAGTCTTATTTATTTCCCCAGTCCTGTGGTCTTCTTAATGGTATGAATTGTATTAACATGTCCAGTTTAATCTCTGAGACAGAAGATTGTGCTTGTGAGTAAGACTCAATTACATCCTGTGTGATTGAGTCAATAAACATTAAGAGCTATACAAGTTGACATCCCTGTTAGTAGATGGGACTAGCCAGAAGGAGAAAACTTCATTGTTATTTTGGGAACTATGACTAGCTGGTGAGGAGAGATGCTCAAATGCTGCATGTGGTAGGTAGGGCCCTGAAACTTCCAGGTGAGTCCTTATTCTCTTCCATACCACAGGCAAGTGGGGAATTGGCTGGGCAGGGCTGAATTGGGTGAGCCTGGCTTCAGGCTCCATAAAAGCTATTTCAACAAAAGACAAAAGTCTGCTTCCAACTTCTGGGGAAAATTGCCCAGGGGCAGGGAGATGCTGAAGTAGCTCTACCCAGCCAGAAAGTTCACTTGTAGAAGAGAGGCCTTCTGAGATTCATAATCTAATTGTCAAGAGGGAATTCTGGTGGCTCATGCCTGTAATCCTAGCACTCTGGGAGGTTGATGCATGTGAATTTCTTGAGCTCACGAGTCTGAGACCAACCTGAACAAAAGCGAGACCTTGTCTCTACTAAAAATAGAAAAAACTGAGGCAAGAGGAATGCTTGAGCCCAAGATTTTGAGGTTGCTGTGAGCTATGACACCACAGCACTCTACCAAGGGCAACAGCTTGAGACTCTGTCTAAAAAAAAAAAAGTGGGAATTTCACTTTTCCCTTCCTTTCCCTGCTTCAACATCACCTTCTGGCATCTGCCAGCCAGTAGGAGATCCCAACAATGTCACTGTGGGCTGGGAATTTTCCTGTCCAGGCTGAGAGCACAGCCTTCCTCTACAAGTGTGCTGGGGCTGAGAGATGCTTCTCTCTCTTTTCAGTTCTTCCTATGTGGGCTTCTTTGGCTCCTGAGATCAGTTCACAAGTTTCCCTTCCATGTCCCCAACAATGTGACTGAGTCCCTGGATCTGGCCTGCAGGCCTGTCCCCAGGTCCCTGAAGATTAATCCCTCCCTGTGTACAGGGAGAAGTGTGCTGGTCCAAAGTTGCCTATGGGCTGCTCAGGAAGGTTTGATGCCCCTCAGCTTCAGGATGTGCCCTGCTGTGATGGAGCAGTTGTGAAAACAGCATCAGGGAGGGCTGATGAGCAGGGAGCTCATAGTCCAAGCATGCCTCAGCCCTCTTTCTTTAAGAGGAAAGGTTTGAGTATCTCTCTGTGTGGAAGCCCTGGTATGGTGTATGCACCAGCAGTGGGAAAGCTGCAGATCCCAATAGCCCTGGTTCATTCATCTCTCTGTGTGGGTAGGGTAGCTGCTGTGGGTAGGGAAGGGGAGGAACAGTGTCTGTATGGAGGAAAGCTAGTACTCTGGTCATCTCTGTCCTTCTCTCCAGGAGGCAGCCTGCCAAGAATATCCAGTTTCTGGGGTTACTCAGGCCCCTTGGGACCCAACGGACTCCTGTGGCTCCTGCAGTCTGGGCCAGAGTGGAGAAATGTTTGTGTGGGAATGAGCAAGGTGAAAACTGAGGGGCTGAAGCCCCCTAGAGAATACAAAGGCATGCAAGGAGAAACAATATGGTGCCTGCCGTCCTAGCCTAGGTCTGTGGTGATAAGAAGTGCCCCATGTAGGTCTCATGCTAGTGTTTTCTTTTTAAGAAACTCCCAGTTCACTGGTGGCAGCAGCTTTGGGGATCATGAGAATAAATGTGAGGTAGGGAGAAGCAAACCACTCCACCTGTCCTTTTTGCTACATTCCAAGCCTCTTAGGAGTTATCCTTTTCTGGTAACTTGCACATTCTTATTCTGCTGCATAACTTCATTCCATGGAATTCTCATAGGTTCTGGCACTTCTCCCTCCAAATTACACTGATCTGTGATTGTTTGTTTTCCTGTTCATCTAAAACTTTTCCTTCTTTCTGAGATGATCTGGCATCTGTTATCTCTGTCAGCCATCTTATCTCTCCCCACAATTCACAGATGTTGAATACCATTACTTCACCAAGGAAAATCTATTTCTAGCATTTGTGATGCTAATTAGTATTGATCAAAGATGTTGATCAGAGATAAAGACAACTGAAGCCGTCTAACATCCTTTTCTGGCAGGTGGGCTTTTTTAAACAGAATGCTAGCTCATCGTTGCTGTGGTGTGAATTCTTGATTAAAGTGATTGAGTTACAACTATGGTAAAATCAAGCATAACTAATAGCACTTATGCTAAATACCCTCTTTTATGAATCTAGGATGCAAAGGTTTTAAGACCATTATTTTCTGTATCTCTGGGAGGAAAATATTTTCAAATATAATTTTATTATACCATTAACTGGAAGATACATTGAGGTATCAGAAATGTTAAAATATGAAACAAATTCTAAGGCAAGGTGTGCCTTAGAATTAAGGTTACACTTAAAACAAAATTATAAACATCATAACAGAAAACCACAGTGGCCCCTGTTTGGGGCTGTATCCAGGCACGTTTACATGTTCACATGTTGTTTTCCTCAAGAATGTAGACAAGCTGTTTTCCCCATTTGACTTCTAACCCTTCAAGCAAAATCCAGCCTCCTGTTTCCATTTTTCCTATCTTTAAAAATAATTCTCTCTGAAGAGTTCAATTTCATCTGGCTTGCTTTAATAACTTTGAACTTCTAAAGCAGTGTTTCTGTAAGTTGCAGAATCCCCTGTGTCAGAATCAATTTGATTGCTTGTTAAAAACACAGATGCCCTGACCCCACTTGGACTGAACTGAATTAGGATTCTCAGAAGTGCTACCGGAAATCTGCAATTTAATAAGCCCCTCCAGATAATTCAAATGCATACCAAGATTTAAGAAAAACAACTATCCTAAGAGTAAAACATTGCAATAAAAATGCCCTTGTACATAAAAAGGAAAAACAGAAATGTTATATATTGGTCACCAATGGAGAACATGTACCAGCAGGATGGGGATTATATAGTGAGACAGAGACTGGTTAGATGCTCATAGAACTCATTTCTTCCTCCTGACCACAATCTAAATTCCATTCCCACTTTTTCTTGTAGTGGTGGGAAGACATGCTATCCCATTCTGGCCAGTGAAATGTGGGTTGAAAGGATATTGGCCACCTTCAGTTTGGGGTTCTAATTCTCCTTTGGGACTCTCCATACTTTCATCATCTTTGCTCTTCAACCCTCAAGAAACAACAGATCTAGCTGATTTTTAGTTTGGAGTATAAAGGAATGTCAAATGGAAGGCAAATTTTGAGGAGCTGAAAAGAGAGAAAGTCCTCTTCACTAGGAATTCCATTATATGAAAATCAAAGGAAAGATACTCCCCAAATGAGTGAGTCATTTGGGGCCTTTTAGTGCCTTAGTCCATCTGGGTTGCTAATTTATAAACACAAGTTCTGGAGGCTGGGAAGTCCACAATCAAGGTACCAGCAGATCTTATGTCAGCCAATGTCCTGTTCCTAATAAAAGTGCCTTCTGTGTGCCCTTACAAGGCAGTGGGGTAAACAAGCTCCTGTGGGCAGGTCTCTTTTATAAGGGCACTGCTCTCATTCATGAGGGCCTCACCCCTCATGGCACAGTAGCCTCTTGAAGGTCTCATCTCTTAATACTAACAGATTAGGGATTAGATTTCAATGAATAATTTTGAAGGGACACAGCAAGGAGACCATGACACTTAATCATATTACTCCCTAGTCTGCCAATGGATGCATCTGTCCCCACTTATGTTCCACTCAGGAAATGTACTTGCTCAAGAGACTTTCATGGCAAATCAAACCAGGAAAATTATTTATCAGGCAGACAGCATGCCAGGAAAGGGAAGGGTGGGTAGACTTTATGTTCTGAGGAAAAACTGACACTGGCCTTTGAAATCCTTACACAGTTTGGCCAGAGAACTCCAGGGCCTCCTAAAGAATGGAATAAGTGAAAAGAGATAAAGGAGATTTTAAATAATGAGAGGGAATATATTACTCCTCAAGCAAAGTAAGATTTCTGGAGAAAGCTCTTAAGATACTTATAGGGAGACTACCTTTATTAGAGGGAGGGCTGATGTTCACCTGCTAGGCACAGGTGTATAAGGGTTAATTATACCTAGTTTCTCCACAGACTGATACTGTATCATTCTGATTGGGTGATGCCAAAGATGCAAATGACATATAACAATTGTTAAGTAGTGTTAATATCCATTCTGGATGGGGGGAGTGCAGAAGTGTGTGGAAGGAGTCCAGAGTACCAGGAAGGTCCTTCCAGAGCTGGGTTCATTGGCAGGCAATGGAAAAGCTAAAAGGGGAGGCTTATGAGTGTTCTCAGACAGCATTAGGGAGCTTCATGAAGGTGTGACTCTAAACAGTCACCTCTGTCATTGATGGTAGCCTTCCTGACCTTGTCTGCCATGTGCTCACCCTCTCTTAACCCCAGGATGAAAGAAATCTATATTCAGTGTCATACTATCAAAGCCAGGCAGTGCAGTGGACTAAGAGGCTAAAGTATGAAGATTTCCTGGCTTTCAAAATAGTACTGCCATTTAAATCACCAAATAAAGCCAAATAGCTTAATGCTCATTATTTTCTGGAGTTCCTAGAGAGTAGCTTCTGATAGCATGCAAAAGGCCTGGGAACAAGGACTCTGGAAAAGCCCCAGTATTCAAGCTCTCTGCCAAGAATTGGCAGCAATCAGTAGAAGATGGAAATTATTAGTTTCTTTCTCTTCCAAATTATTTGCCAGTTTTCCCAACACCCTTTGTTAAATAACCTTCCCTTTACCTACTGATATGAAATGCCAGCTGTGTCCTGAAACACATTCTCATATATTTTTGGATATATTTTCTGGGCTTTGTGCTTTATTCCTTTTCATTCCCTGTGAAGTACAGAGTTTAAAATATACCTTTTAAATCAAGCCAGTTAATTATAAAATTCAGATCCTCAGCCTTTTTATTTTGTGCTATTGATCTGTCAAACACTTAAAGAGGTGTAAGCTTCCTACCACCATTCTAATTCTGTCAATTTCTCCATGAATATAAACTATTTTGTTTTTATATATTTTGATGAAACATTATTCTTAAGGTAAAAGTTTGTGTCAGTTAGATATTAGCTATGAATTGTAACTTTTTTCAAAACAAAATGAGGAATCCAGTTTTAAAGATCATAGAGAAAGGATGTTTGGGTGTCTGTCTGTTCTCAAAATTATTCCAAAACAACCAAGAGAAACTAAAACCTAAATTCCATTCTTTTTTAATGAATCCAGTAGATTTCTACAACCCAAAGCATAGTGGGTAGAGAGAAGAAAGGTGATGGGTGAATGTTAAATGACTCAGCAAAGGAAGAAAGGCCAAGCTCACTTATAGGAGAGAGGGCAGTGATAAGACATAAACTACTGTGCCTGACTGAACCCTGGAAAGCTATGGAAGTGGCCAAAGCCAAAGTCAGAAGTCAGGTAAAGCTGATAATCAGAGAGTTACTTGAAAGCCTATATAGGAAGTAGTAAGATCCAATGCTCTCTGCTCTGCCCACCACAATCACATAGTCAGGGAATTACTGTCACTATAAAGGAAGAGACAAATGCTTTATAACATTGAGCCAGAGGGCCTTTAAACCAATATACATTAAGCATAGAGTAGGACCAGTGTGAGACTCAGGACTGAAAACAGAGGATTCAGGGAAAAGTCCATATATTGAATGATGAGAATTTCTCTTACAAGCTTCAGAAGTCTGAATGCTAGCCTGGAAGAGCTATACATATTCAAAAACCTACGTCCACTGACACTGGAGTTCTGAACAATAGCCAATTAGATGGGTACTCCTTTGCCATATAATGGAGCCCATCACCTCCAGCAAGGTAGATTGCAACTGATTATTTAGTGTTTTAATAATTTTTAGTGATAAAATACAGTGTATCTGTGTAATAAGTACAGAACACTGTTTATAAAAGGGGTGGCTCAACCAGAGAACAAGAAACAGCTTCTGGAAATTACAAATATGACAAGACAAAAGATTCCTGTTAAAAGGATTTACCAGGTGCCCAGCACAATGCTTGATAAAAATGCTCATGTCATTATACCCAACAGTAAAATTTCAGAACACTGGGAGGAAAAAAACACCCTACAGTGTTAGTTTTCTGTGTCTTGACTAGAATAAGGGATGCCCAGATAGCTGGCAAACATTATTTCTGAGGGTGTCTGTGAGGTTGTCTTGGGAACACATAAGCATTTGAGGAGACTGAGTAAAGAAAACCCACTGTCACTAGTGTAGGTAGGCACTGCACAGTCCTTTGAGGGCCTGATAGAGCAAAAAGGCAGAGGAAAGGCAAACTCCTCTTTCTCTCCCCTTGAGCTGGGATGTCCATATGCTTCTGCCCTGGGACACTGGGGTTACTGGTGTTCAGACTTCAAGCTACATCTAAATTATCCCACTGGCTTTCCTGGTTCTTCAGCTTGCCTTTATGAAGGACTTCTCAGTCTTCATAATAGAGTGATCCATTCCCAAAATAAATCTCCTTTTATACATATCTTTTGATATATCCTATTACTTCTATTTCTCCAGAGAATCCTGACTAATACAGATCCTAGAAACATACAAGATGAAGTGAGAAATGGGTCACAAACAAAGGATCAGTAATCAGAGTAGCATTAGATTTCCAAAGACCAGGAGCTAGAAAAAAATGGTGCAAAGATGACAGAGAAATATTTTTTAACCTAGAAAGCCAAGTTTTCAATTAAGAGGGTAGAAATGCAGGTGTATATAAAAAAAATTAGCTCATTTTTCCCCCCAGAAAGCAATGTAAAGATGTGCTCCAACTTGATTGGGTAGGAATTTAAGAAAAAGAAAGACAGAGGACTCGGGAGTGTAGAAGGAAGTCTCAAGGGGAGGGACATCTGGGATAAAAGATAAGTCCCAGGCAGGCAGTTAGAGAGTAACTAGTTTACACTGAAGAGAGGGGTGGCAGCTCTCATAGTGATGTCCCCTGAAAAAGGTTTGAGATGATAGAATAACAGAGGGTGCCCCCCAAAAGTATACATATTTTAAGAAAGGAAAACACTGTATTAAAATTGTAGTGCCCAATGTATATGGGAAACATTTGTTATTGTGACTCCCATATCTCTTACAATTAATTGCAAAAGTCAAATGTGACTTATGTAGTACATTTTAATAGCTTTTTTTCCTTTCTTAAAATATGTATACACTTTTGGGCACTCTTTCTATATAACAGATTTAAACACATAGCACTTACATTGACAGATATCTTACAGAGCTTTTGGTATTTATGAAAAAAGTCACAGATTCAAGAAACAAACAAATAAAAACCCACATGAAGCACATGAAAAAGAACATGGCAGGCATCGGCTACAGGCAAAGATGTATAAGAAAGAAAATATTCATGATCTATGAAATATTCATGATCTATTACTGGTTAAGCAATTATTACATAATAACGATACGATGTTTCCCTGAAAATAAGACCTACGCCCAAAATAAGCCCTAGAAGGATTTCTATGCATTTGTTAAATATAAGCCCTACCCCAATAAGACCTAGCATGGGCATTTTGGCATGGAGTGGTAATGAAGACTGAAATACCTTTTATCTGCCACAGCTCCTTTCTCTGAGCCATTCACACTTGCGTGAGTGTGCGTGTGGTAACTGTGGTTACAGGCATCCTATTGAACACATGCGAACAGCTAGGGGAAAGGAGTTCATGCATTACTAGCACCAGCCCCACCAATAAGTCTGGCTCACCCTGTCAGATTCCAGAAGACGATGACTTAACTGTATTTGAATAAATGTAGATTGTTGTATTATACTTAATAAAAATAAGACATCCCTGGGGGTGCCTGTGGCTCAAAGGAGTAGGGTGCCGGCCTCATATGCTGGAGATGGTGGGTTCAAACCCAGCCCCGGCCAAAAACTTCAAAAAAAAAAAAAGAAGAAGAAGAAGAAAGACATTCCCTGAAAATAAGCCCTAGTGTATCTTCTTGAGAAAAAAATAAATATAAGACAGTGTCTTATTTGGGGGAAAACATGGTAGTAAAAGCACTCATGACAGATGCTGTTGGTTACTTCACTAATTTTTACACCCCTTTCTTCTTTACTATGAACACCTAGGTTTTGCCCAGCTAACAATGTGTGTGTCTAAAACCCGTGCGAGGCCAGCCTGCCTTCCAGTTAAAGGTGGTCAGATGGTGACTACTAACAAGGCGTGCCCTAAAGTTTCCTGGAAAAATTTATTTTCCTTTCTCTTTCCTGTGTCACTTCTTCCTTCCTTTTTTCCTGCCTGAAACATTGATATAGGTGCAGCAGCTATCTTGAGATCATAAAAAAAAACTACCCAAAAATAGAAAACAGAAAAATAAAAAAGAGCTTGTGTCTGGGTTGACAACATAAAGCAAATACATCAGCCCTTGACCACATAAAAGCCACACTGTTCAGAGTGTTATTCACAACCAAGTGCATTCCTCACTGATGAGATACTGGATATGGACATGACCCCAAAGTGTAATGTAACTACATCAGAAGAATGAGAACAGCATGGTGTGAGAGTGAAAAAGAATGTCTTAAAATGTATTTTCTTAATTGTCAGAATTGTTGGGACTGGAATGCGGATCCAGTTTTTATGTTTAAATCAGTACCTAGAATTTTCACATCTTTTTATCTTTCCCAGCTTTTTCTTCAACCTTACTTTTTCTTCTCCCTGATGACCCACATTTACTTTTTCCCCCTCAACTTATTTTTGTGATTTTTTTTAGATGTTATGAACTTTTATACTTTGATTCATGTAACAAACTTTGTTCCATATGCTATACTAGAAAATAGGCTTAGAAAAAGGCATTCAATCCCTGCCTCCCAGGCATCTGAAGGCTACCAGGGAAGCCTGTATAGTCTGGGGTAAGTGAGATAGTTGAAGTGTGCCCTGTTATGGGGAAGGAGCTAGGAGAGGCATGCAACCTGGACTGGGTTCTCAGGGAAGACTTCTTGGTGGAGGTGACTGTTGAGCTGAATCTTGAGGTGTGATATTGTTACTGAGATCAAAGAGTAGAAAGAGTTCTTCCTAGACTTAGGAAACAATAAGAAAGCGAGAGCATGTCCAGGATTTTAGGTAACTACAAATAGGCCACTGTTGCAGGGACTTGGCAGGTGATATGAATGGAAAAGGTCAGAGAGGTATAGCTGATTATTTTACTAGTAGTGACCTAGTAGATGGCTTTGACAGTCACTTGCAAGAAGGTTACTACTGAAAAGTCTTAATCAGGATGCCTGTAAAACAAGAGGGAAGGTAGAAATGTGAATGGGATGTGGCAAGCTTTCTGACATTTAGGACTTTGTTGATAAAGGAGATTAAAAGGAAGAGAAAGGGATAAGTGGGAGAAATGAGTATAGTCAGGAAAACTCAAGACTTTTCTCAAACAAACAGAAGGAAGCTATCTCTTTATGAGTTACTCTGACCTGGACCAGTCTCTATCTCAATACAAAGAAAGCTCAATTACAAATGGAATAAGATCTATGAATAAACCCCATGAAGAAAACCAGCCCTGAGATCTCATCAACCACAGCCCAATGGCTTAAGTGAGTTTTTTTTTGTTTGTTTGTTTTTTAAGAGCAAGGGATTCAGGCAGAAAACTTGAGAGAGTAGACATGGCTTCAAATACAATTTAATGAGGCCTATGAAGTTGCAGAGACCCTAGGTAAACCCCTGTGCCCCTGCCCCAAGTGTTCACCTGTCCCTTGTGATGTCTTTCATTTTTTTAAACAGAGCTAATTCAATAAAGTATGGAAATATTAGGAATTACAAGCAAAAACATGGTTTCTCAGTTCATTCTCAGGGTTCTGCAGGGCAAGGTGGTGTGGGTGAGGTGGGTGATGCGGTTGGTGGTGGTTGAGTGGCCCATGAGCAGATGAAGCTGGAAGTCCTTAATTAGTACTCCCATTATACATATGCTATACCATTTCTAACTGTCCCACAGTCTTGGATATTCTGTCCTTTATAGTTATTTTTTCTTTTTACATTTCAGGTTTGGAAGTTTCTATTGTTATTTAAGTTCCCTGTTTTCTTCCTCAATTGAGTCCAGTTTACCAATGAGCCCACCAAAGGCAGATTTCACTTCCATTAGGGTAGTTTTGATTTCTAGCATTTCCTTTTGTTCTTTTTCTAAGCACTTCACTCTGTTTATATTACCCATCTGTTCTTGCACATCATCCACTTTTTCTGTTAGAACCCTTAGCATTGTTAGTCATCATTATTTTAAATTCCCGGTCTAATTCCAAAGTCTTTGCTATATTTGAGTCTGGTTCTGAGGTTTGCTCTTTCTCTTCAAACCATTTTTTTTTTTTTTGTCTTTTAGTATGCCTTGTCTTTTTTTTCTTTTTTTTTTTCTCTGTTGTTATTGTTGTTGTTGTTGTTGTTTTGTTGCAAGCCAGACCTGATGTACTGGGTAAAAGGAACCTGGCACTGGTTCCACAGAGATTTTGCTGGTGGGCTTTGTGCCAGTAGATTGTGATTCTCTGTATCTGCCTTTCTATTCCATTTTGTGGTCAGCAGTTTGTCCTGTGATCTCAGTTTTCTGATTGATCTAAGAAGAGTTATTATTTCAGTCTGTTTAGTTTTTATTACTGTGTGAGACAACTTCCAATCTCCTATGTGCTGAACTGGAAACCCAATGAAGTCTTTATATGGAAACCAGAATTTTATTCACTAGAAGTTTATAAATAATATTAAAGAAGCTGGGTTTTAAAGTTTTAGGATGAAAGGTTTGAACCACTCATTTTTATTCCTTACTTAGTGAATGATAGGAAAGAACTAGGCTTTTTCTCTTCAAGTGAAGATGTTTAGTGGGATCCAGTTCTTTTCTTACAGACACATAAAACTTTAGAGGATTCTGCCTCCCATTTTATAGGGAAGGGCACCTTCGATCAGAGAAGTAAAGTGATTTTCTTAAGAACACACAGCCAGCGGAAGATCTGGAGCCTAAATGTAGGTCTCTTGAGAGAGTTCAGCATTGATTTCATGCCTAACATGTCTCGCTGGTCTGTGCTCCTGAAGAAGATGGGAATCCTTTAACTTTCATTCAGAAATGATAGTCACATCAGTGGAGACTCTGGAGGAGAGGGGTGGGTGGACTTATTAGGGAGTGAGACATAGGGAGGAGTTACTAGGATGATTTGAAGCCAGGGGAAAACATTCTGGATACAGAAAGATGTGTTTTGAAAAGCAAAAGTAACCTGGAGGCCGTAGGAATGTGACAGTCACCATCCTTACTTGCCGGAGTTCAGCGCCCTGCACAAATCCAGCAATTGTCTGCACACTGATGCCCTCTAGTGGTTTGAAGAAAGAGATCATTTTCCCAAAACTTGGCTACAGTAGAAACTTGAAGCTTGAATCCCTGGGAGAGAAAAAAAAAAAAAAACCTGTTCTTTATTCATCCTTCCCTCTGGTGCACAGGTTTGCCTAACCAGGCATTTTCTCCAGATATTCCCTTTAACATATGTGTATTCAACAATCTAAAGACATTTAAAAACATAAGTGAAGGGAAAGTGTTGCCCCATATGGAGAACCATATGTACCCAAATTTGAGGATGGGAGAAAGGAAAGCTATTGAAACACACACAAGGGAAAAGACTGGAATGCACACACTCAGCTACAACATTTGGAGTGGAGCACCCTAAAGGTTATAAAATGTGAAAAGGCTTTGTGCACCCTAAAGGTTATAAAATGTGGAAAATTCCCTTTGATAAAAAGAGTATAAAAATACAAGTACAAAATGAGGTATGGAACCTTGAAAGGGTCCTGTTTACCAGGTTCATAGTGAATAGTCTTCACACATACCCACATGCTTATGCAAATACATGGGAGGAATTTATAAAGTAAAGCTACTTTAATTTTTTAATATTACTCCAGAAATCCCATTGTTAATGAGAATGAAGTCACTTTAGAAAGTTGTATGTTTATTCTCATAATGTTACCATTGTTTAGAATATATCTTGAATTTCTTCTTGGAATTGCCCTCAGACCTTGAAGATTCCTTGAAATACCATTAATCATGGCAACCTTTATCATTTGAGTGTAGATTCATTTTTTTTCTTCTTTGAAATAGCCAAAGCCACAGAGAGCCAATCCCAGTAAACATTGAGATAGGTAGTCAGGCTCCATGCTGATTTTGATTAAGAGTAAAAAAATCATTTTCAAAGCCATCAAACTCTTTTGCCCTTTTATTGCTTCTATGCTAGACTTATGAAGCAGTTTCCCTGGAAAGGAACTCCAAATTATTTTTAGCAATGAGAATTATACTTTGGATTAAGTGTGCGTGTGTGTGTGTGTGTGTGTGTGTGTGTGTGTGTGGTGGAGATGGCCATGAGAATGTGTGTCACAGTTTTCCAGCTTCTGAGGATCATGGATCAGGGGCTCAGCTGCTGAGCTGTGAAATACACTCACCTGCTCACAGAGAAGCCAGGCCTCCCATGGTTTACTCCCAGCTCAGAAGTGAGTGCAGCAGGGACATTAAGAAGACACAATTGTCTAAGCAGGGACTCCTCTGATGACTGGCTTTTTCATAAAGGTATCCTGAGACTTTGATGAACCATTTTTAGGGTACATAGAAGTCTAGGACATTTCCATCAAACCTTCTCTTCCTCTGTCCTTATTCAACATTAAACTTTAATTGTGGTCTCATTATTCTTCTAGCTCAGCTGACTCCCACCCTATTTTTTCTCCTATAAGCATTTTCCCTAAAAGACCTTACATGTTTAATCTCATCTTGCTTTTAACTTCTTAGAACCTGGTCCAGCTTTACACGAACTCTGAAGAATGGTATCATCTTTATCTTCTCTGATATCTACATAACTATAATAAAGAGTGGGTTTCCTTTTTTCATGTTTGACTGCTAATAACTCTAAAGTCTCATCCCTCCCTCTGCCTCTTATGTACCACATCTGGGAAAAGAGAAAAGAAAGCACAGGTGTTTCTTCCTTGGCACCAGCAGGAGATTCAAACCCTGTAAGCTCCTGCCCCTTGGTCCTAACCAACCACCACTAAAACACAAGCCAATCCCCTTTTCACCACTAAAATACAAGTCAATCTCCTTTTCTCAGTCTCTCATATCATTCTGAACCTGCTTGAGCTCTCCTGGAGACATCAATTATGTAAATAATAGATCTTTTCTACTCTCTTGGTGAGTATGTGACAACATCAGTTTCTATCTAAACCTTTGAGGCAAGGGCTATACTCATCTTTGGAAGGTGAGCACAACCGTAATAAAATGCTGTTAAAATTCCAGAACTAGTCACCATCCTAGTTGGCCCAAGTTGCTATAACAAAATACCATAGACTGGGTGGCTCAAGTAACAGCCATTTATTTCTCACAGTTCTAGAGACTGAAAGTCCAAGTGCCAGTGGCCAGGGTTGGATCTGGGTGAAATTCATCCTCCTGGCATGTAGATGGCTTCCCCGTTAGACTGCTCACATGACCTCTTCTTTGTGCATGCATGTGGGGAGACATAAAGCTCCAGTGTCTTTTCCTTATCTTGAAAGGGCACTAATTCTATTATGGGAGCCCCACTCTCACAACCGCTTCCACTAATTACTTCCCAAAGGCCCCACCTCCTCTTAGCACCACATGGGGGTTGTGGGCAATAGCTATTAGGTGACAGGGCCCCTACAGCCTGGGGAGATGTTTAGGGAATGACCCCCCTCCCAGCTGCTTCTCCTTCTTAACAACATTCTTTTCATCTGCCAGAAGTCACCTAGCCTATGAATGCTTTCCTTAGTTTCAGCAATCACATGCCTTTTCCTTCTTAAAGTTAATCTTTACCCCAGGTGTTAAGATTTACCTTGTTAAAGATACTTTATAAATAAGGCTGTTTCCACAATTCAGTGCCAGCTACAGTCATCAGCTGTATCAGACCTTCCAATCCCACCCTATTTTTTGTCTGTTGTCTTTCATTTCCCACTCAGGTTATTTCTCCTCCCCCATGTTGGTTCATGAAAGAGGATGAAGGCTTTAACAGATGCATTTGGGAGGACAAAGATTTTCAGTCCATAACAGTGACTTCTTGGTACATACCCTGCCCTCTCACTTGGGAGGGTCACTAGAAGTGTGGTCAATCTTCCTCCTTCATGATGTGCAAGACGATGCCACTCAGAAAATGCAGCACTTCCCCCTACTCCCTACACACCACTGTGGCATAAAAGGAAGGCTGACACACAGAGAAAGGAGGTGGCATTTTGAAAGAATGTCACGTTTATAAAAAGTAGATCTCTTTTCTCCCCAAAGCTGAGGAAAGGCGCCACCACGAGAAGCAGGGAGCAGTACCCAGACCTCTTCTTCCTCCACTAAGTTAGGGACTAGAACACTATTTTGTCTGAAAGGTGACAAGCTAATAGATTGGCATATTTAGTTACTGCTAGGACATGTCAGTAGGAGTGGAGGACAGAGGGTGTGCCTGAGATGGGGAACATCTCAGGAGGGAGCTAGAACTGGTCCCTATTGCATGTAGCAAAGATGCATGTTGCCTGGAAGGCACAAGAATATGTAGTTCCAGGTACCTTGAAGCTACTTCAGCCTCTAAGGCTGCCAGCATGGTGTCGGGGGCCCAGCAGCAAGATGGATGGTTGGGCAGCTTGTGGTGAGTCCTGGAAGGAAGAGGGAGATACTGAGACAAACAGACCCAGAGTCATGTGTGGGAAGACGGCCCCCTTGGGCTCTCTAAAACACCATCAAATTCCTTTCTTGGAATGCTGACTACTGTGTTTCTCAGAATACTAACACATAGGGAGGACCTAAGGCTACTGAGTACTCAGCATCAGTAAAGAAACAAAAGCCAGAGAGACTGACTGTGCTACTAGTAAGTCAACAGGGCATGCGTGCCAGCCCTCCTTCCTTTGAGACCCAATAGCAGCATGTAATTTACCAAGCCACTGGTGACAAGGGCAGCCCCTGGTGGCTAGATCAGTGAAGAGGAATTTAAAGTGGTTACGCAATTAGCAACTGAAAATAAAAATGCTGAGTGTAAGAGAAAATATATGACTCATCTAATAACTAAACTGATCAAAGAGTTATGGACTTCACCTGTGGTGTCATGAAAGGAACCCACTGTCAAGAGTGTGTGTGTGTGAATATAATGTTAATAAGAGCTGAAACAAGAGAAGAAATGATTTTCTGTTTCTCTTCTGGAGAGCTGATACCTGTGTATACAAAAACATAATTAAATATTAAATATTACCTCTAATTTTATACCCCCTACATAGACACACAATTGTTTTCCCATCTTTTAGATAAGTTAATTTGAATTATAAGTTGTGTCCAATATTTCCAACCTCTGTGCTTGTGTTCACAATGTTCTCTCTACCTTGAATATCTGTCCTTCAAGTTCAACTCCTATCTTTCAATTTAAAATCTGATATTCCTAGGAAAACAAAACTATCGTTTTTCTCTTTCTTCAGAGACTCTGGGGAAGAGAATGACCATTGCCTAAGAATTTAATGTAACTCTTTCAAGAGGTAATTACAAAGCCTCTGCTAGGTCTTTGGGTAGATAAGAGAACAGTTCTTAAGAAGCACAAAGCTGGGAAATGGGTCCCTTTCCTATTTTCAGCAGGCCCTGGGGGCCACAGTTTGACAGGGTGGGCATGCTTCCATTGTTCAGAGACTAATTACATGTAGCAAGTAGGCTTTGAAAATGATGGGGATCTTAGAAAAATCTTTCTTTTCCCTTCTATGGGTTGAGACTATAGTATCTCTGATAATTAATGTTTGTTGTAGGGAGATGTGCATGTCTGTGTGATGGTATTTGACAGGTGAGGGGTTGTTGAAAGGAGATCCCACCACACTTCAAGCCATGAATGGTGTATGAGGACTGGCTGCAACTTGCTGCAGTATGAAGACCTCAGGAGGACAAGACGAGGAGTGGCCAGGCCAGACCTGGAGAGCTATAAGGGACTGGGGATGCCAAACCAACTTTGGCTCTCCCTGGAAAATATATTATCTTAAAGGGAGCAACTCAGACCTGGGTAAATGTTTTCCCTGCTGGCAGGAAGGGACAGAGGTAGTGAGTTAAGATCTCTTCAGGGAGGTAGGGAAGCTCGCTGAAATCATAGTGGGTCATAGGAAGGAGGATAGAAAAAAAGGCCTCTTGATGAAGAGCAGAACCCAAAACAGGAGAGCATAACTAGGAATTGGGAAGCCCAGAAGGGTTTTCCCTGTCTGGGTTGCACATTCTGACTATGGTGTAAGTCATAGGAGGTGTAGAGTCTTTAATATTTGTGTGCCTACATTGTAACTTCTTTTTATTCATGCAGAACTGTCCATTTAAAGCCAGAAAAGCTTCTGCAATATGGACTCTGAGAAGCTAAGCTGAAGCAGTACAGCTGACGTAGTCTCCTTAGCACACACTCTTTCCCTTACCCCCTGTGATCATCTAGTGAAGGTTTCACCATGACTATGAGGGTGATTATTTCAGGAGACTTTGAGGAAAAAGTCACACATAGACAATAGATGTTGTGATATTGGTAAAGAGTAAAGGTTACTTTGATAAGATATTGTTTTCTTTGATGATTCTCTTAGATATTTTGTTAAAATGAAAATTACCTTTATGTTGTTTAAATATTTTGCATTATTAAAGAAAAGACTACTTTGATGTTGTTTTCTGTCACATAAAGTTAAAATTTTCTAGGTTCATTTACTGGTATTCCCATTATAAAACTTATTATTAGAATTGTAACTGAGGCAGAACAGAATTGAGAGCCTACGCTTGCTGTTCTCCAGAATCA
The DNA here is from genome assembly GCA_963574575.1 of Galagoides demidoff. Taxonomy (NCBI): domain Eukaryota; kingdom Metazoa; phylum Chordata; class Mammalia; order Primates; family Galagidae; genus Galagoides; species Galagoides demidoff. The sequence continues at coordinate 4,470 of CAUYQV010020920.1, read as the reverse complement.
TGGGCCTTCTGAAAATAAAGTGTGTTTGGACCTAAACTTTGTCTTTGCATATTGGCTGGACAGTGACAGGTGGCCAGATTCTCTCTGGACCCTATCTGTCCAGTAACATATATATATTACACATTCACACACACACACACACACACACACACACGCACACACACGCACACAGAGTATTGCTATGAAGAACAAAGGACCAGACTAACGAAGGGAAGCAGGACCTACCCAGCCTGCCCTTCTGTGGGTGGTGGTGCTGAGGGAGACACTTCCTACATAGGAACTGGTTCCCAATACAGTGGTCAGATGCCAGAGATGGAGCCGGAAGCTGTGGGAAGCACAGCAGGATGGCAGGTTGTGGGAGGCTAGTACATGAAACCTCCCTTCCTCCCCCTCTAAAGAGAAGGTGACCTTTCAGAACCAGAAGAGATTGACCTGTAGGTTACTCTACTCACAACTCAGGCCCATCTTCTCAAATGCCACATCCTTTACTGAGCATTCCTTGAGCTCATTCAAACTGGAAAGAATTCCTCACACCTCTGAAAGTTGAGAGAGCTCTTGATTTGGGCCCCACTAATTTCTGCTTTAAAGGAGAGCTATTTTGTGAAGAAACTCTGTGACCAGATACCTTTTGTACCCCAATTCCTTTCTAGCTTTCATTTTCACTGTCCCCCCTCTCTGCAGTAGGTTCTGAGCCACATGCAAACCCCAGCAGACCCCATGGTCTCTAGCTTCTCTTGGATAGTGCCCATGAGGAATCCTACAGGTAGAGGGAGGGAGGTTGGAATGTTTATTAATAGCCCCCTAATGCTTTCCCTGAGAGGTCATCTCAAGGTGGCTATGTCTGTCAACTGAAGTCCACTCCATCAGAGTGTCCACAGTCTCAAGGTGGCTGACACTGTGAGACTCTACCGCCTCCTTAGTTCTAGAATCCTCCCACATACATTGTTTCTGCAGGGCCCGGGATGGTAGTGCCCCAGCTGTCACCATCCAGGTAATTACACTATTGCTCATGCCTCTCATGTTCATTCCTCTGGAAATCATTCTTTGGGGAGGGAGGGTGATTAGAAGGATCACTTCTATGGTTTATCTTATATAAGTAAAGTGAATCTTTCTAAGAGTAGAATGTAAAAGTCTTAACATAATAACTAAGAAAATGACACAAAAGCTATGTTAACCAGTTTGATGAAAATATTTCAAATTGTATATGAAAACACCACACTGTACCCCATGATTGCATTAATGTACACAGCTATCATTTAATAAAAAAAAAGAAAGAAAGAAAATTGTTCTTTGGCTTACCTTATCCTATGTCTACCAAATGATTTTTATTGGGGCTTTCCTGATATATTTCCTTCCTGTACTATAAATAGAGAAAACATTAATAAATGTTTGAATTAGATCAGAACCATGGATAAAATAGAGCCTTGCAAAATATAGGTGCCCAACAAACATTTGTTTGATTATGTTTGATTAATAATATGGCTATTTCTCTACCTCCATAGTTTCTCAACCTTGGAACTACTGACACTTTGAGCTGGGTGACTCTTTGTCATGGGGAGCTGTCCTGTTCATTGTATTAATAACATGTTTGGCGGCATTCCCATCCCTGATTTCTTTTTCCTACATGCCAGTAGCACCCAATTCAGTTGTGATGACCAAAAATGTCTACAGATGTCACCAAGAGTCCCCTAGGGAACAAAATCACACCCAGTTGAGATTCATTGCCCTAGATGTTTTACTATTCTTTGTCATTTTAGTATTTGTGTCACTAAAAACAGTAGCTCTACTTTGTAATAACAGTTCATAATCTACAAATATGTATAATATGCACACAGGTGCACATGTATGAATGTACAACTTGGAATCTATAATCATGGAATGCTCAGAGTCATATAGTCTGACATATATGTGTGTGTATATATATTTATACACACACATACAAATGCACATGCTCTCAACCTCCAGAACAGCTAGACTACAAGCACACACCAGCTAATTTTTTAATTTTTTTTTTAGAAATAAAGTCTCACTGTGTTTCACAGGCTATCTTACACTGACGGTCTCAAGTGATCCCCCAGCCTTTTGGATTCCTAAAAGTTATTATTTTTTATTTGAGAAAGGATACAATAAAAATAAAAGCCTTGAAATCATTTAGGACTTTCCCATTTTAGTGAACAGTCAGTATTGTACAATATATAACACAACAGTGCTATAAACATATAGATTGGTTTTAAAATATCGTTTCCAATTAACCTACATGTGATGCAATTGAAGTTTTAATTTTTGCTTATTGCTTTACAGTAATGCTTCATGATGTATATAACACACACACACATACACATTATAGTATAGTTGCATTCTTTTGAACCAAAAGTGATTAATGGAGCCAGGTCTGGATTGTGACGCACAGAGGATCAAAGTTGCTTTGAGAATTCTTTTCTTTTCTTTTTTTTGCAGTTTTTTGTCTGGGGCTGGGCTTGAACCTGGCATATGGGGCCAGTGCCCTACCCTTTGGAATCACAGATGCCGCCCTTATAGTTGTGTTCTTATGATGTTTCTTGATAACAAAAACTACAAAGGTTTCATCTCAAAAATAAATCTCCCAGGAAACTGACTTACAGAAGAAGGCCACCAAGAAAGTGGACTTTCTGGCTGTCATGTGGGTAAAGATGTATCACAGGAAAGTGAGCCTGAAATTTGTAGTTAGTTATTAGTGATGGGTAATTTCTGATTCCTTAGGGCAGCAGTACTCAACCTGTGGGTCTTGACCCACAGGAAATGTATTAAAGGGCTGTGGCATTACGAAGGTTGAGAATCACTGCCTTAGGAGATGGCTGAGAAGAGTTATGGGGTTGCAGTCCAGGGTCCACTAAGCTGGAATCTTTTGCTTGAGACTTCAAAGCACAGAATCTTAGGAATCAGAGTGAAGTGGATGTAGACAGATCCTTACAGGGAATAGCATATCTTCAAGTCATTTATATCTGGTGTTCCTATATAGTTAATGTAATATATATATCATTATATGTGTATGACATATATAATGATCCTATAAAATAACCAAGTGCTTGGAACATGTAAGTATAAATTATTTTTATGAAGAATTTTTCAAATAGAATAAAACTGCACAAAGTAAAAATAGCACAAAAATTGCAAATATTATTAGGCACAGACATTAAAAAGAACATGCTTATTATAAGAGACAAGACTGAGAATTTTAGCAAGGAATTAAAAACTATGAAATAAAAGAATTAAATAAAAATTCTAGAGTGAAAATAAGAAGTGGCATTAGGAATTCAATGAATAGATTTTAACAGCAGATTAGACACAGCTAAAGAGAATGAGTGAGCTGAAATAGAGGTCAGAAGACAATATCTAGAATAAACCTCTGAGGAAAAAAGGATAGAAAATATAAAATAGAAGGTAAAATATATGTAAATATAGAGATAAGGAGAGGTGCCCAAGGAGAGAAAGGGGTACCTCATGAAGCATTCAAATAGCACTATGAAGTCCATGAAAGGTAAATGAAATGAAGTTCAGATCTAAATACATAATAACAAAAAACTACTAAAAACCAAAGACAGTTACACAAGTTAGAGAGAGAAGTGTATGTATAACTTACCAAGCAAAACAAGCTATATTAACAACTCAAAGTCATGGTAACTTTAAATAATACAGGTAAGTCACTTTTTCACACTATCATTGCATATCCTCAGGAATACACGACATGATGTTCATCATAATCATTTAGGAACCCAAGTAAGTGAGTATGGCTGTAGTAAAAGTGCACTCAAATTTCTCTTTAAGAAGGGACTTGCCATTCAGATGAGAGAAGTGCATCTAACTCAGCCCCCAGCTGAAGCCCTTCAAGATCCATAGTAGCATTTAAGCCAAGGCTACACTTTTTCCAAACACCTTTCACTTAATGACTGAGCAAAGTGGGAGTACCTGTATTACTATGAAAGTTCTGTCACAGACTGTGTTATGGTCTAATATTTCGCTCCCAAGAAACACAGCTGACAGCATTCTTTCTGATTCACCTATGAGAGTTTCAACTTGCTCAGCTTATCTGTGGTTTTGGGAGGGCTTCATTTGTGTCCATCCACATGGAGTTTATGTGTCTTGATTTTTGCATTATCTCAAAACTTTCATAACGACTCACGTATGTACATGTGGTGCATATCCAGCCATCACGTGAAAGAGAAATAGAACTTCCTAAGTCATCAAACATATGTTGTATCACATTTCTACCCATCTTAAGTCTCAGGAAGAGCCAATAATTTATTGCTACTCCAAGAATTCCAGTCAAGGCTCGGCGTCTGTGGCTCAATTGGCTAAGGCGCCAGCCACATACACCTAAGGTGGTGGGTTCAAATCCCCAGCCCGGGCCCACCAAACAACAATGATGGCTGCAACCAAAAAATGGCCGGGCGTTGTGGCGGGCGCCTGTGGTCCCAGCTACTTGGGAGGCGG
>CAUYQV010020919.1:0-18126 GCA_963574575.1 Galagoides demidoff | reverse complement strand
CTGGGCTCAAGCGAGTCTCCTGCCTCCGCCTCCCAAGTAGCTGGGACCACAGGCGCCCACCACAACGCCCGGACATTTTTTGGTTGCAGCCATCATTGTTGTTTGGCGGGCCCGGGCTGGGGATTCGAACCCGCCACCTTAGGTGTACGTGGCTGGCACCTTAGCCGATTGAGCCACAGGCACCGAGCCCATTCTTATGTATTTGTAATCAAACAATATAGCTTTAATTTCTACCCAAGTGAAAAATGCAGTAAAGGTAGGCAGGATAGGTTTGGCGTAGCATCTAGAACCAAATAGCATCTATCTTTTCATGCACCACTGTACTTGGTTGTTGGTACCTTGTCTCAAAATGATGAGATAATTGGTGCAACTGTAGTCATTTCTCTCCTGTGAAGGGAGAAAGAAGAGGGCAGTGAAACACGCAGGATCTAGTTGTACTGGTCAGTTCCATGTCTTGGCTATTGTAAGTAATGCTGCAATGAACACGGAAGGGCAGCGTCTCTTTGAGATACTGCTTTCATTTCATTTGGATAGACACCCAGAAGTGGGATTACTGAATCCTATGGTAGTTCTGTTTTCAAAGATCTGAGAAATCTCCCTGCTGTTTTCCTGTACTAATTACTGTATCTGTTTACATTCTCAACCAGGGTTCCCGATTCTTCATATCCTCATCAACATTTGCTATCTTTCATATTTTTGACAACAGCTATTCTCATAGGGGTGAGGTGATATCTCATTGTGGTTTTCACTTTCATCTTCTTGCTGATGAGTGATGTTGAGGATTTTTTCATATCCCTGTTGGCCATTCATTTCACATACCTGTCTTCTTTTGAGAGAATTTATTCAGGCTTTTTGCCCAATTTTAATTGGATTATTTGGTACGATTTTCTTTGTTTCTGTTTCTCCACTCAAATTCTATTCAAATTTCAATCAGTGTGGTAAAATTATCCCTAGTGAGGTGATGGGTTATTTAAATTTTTTTATTGTTGGGGATTCATTGAGGGTATACAGAACCAGGTTACATTGATTGCTTTTGTTAGATAAGGACCCTCTTATATTTGTGTCCCACCCCCAAAAGTTGAACTTTACCCATTGACCCCCCACCTCCTCCCTCCTTCCCTTTCCCCATTTTAATAATACCTTTCTCCTTACAGCTCATTCTCACCCTTATATTCCTTCTTATCACTTCGGCTAAATAACTTAATAGGTCAAAACTTTATAAATAAATTAATTGGCCAGTAGAAAAGCTCATAAAAAAACACTTTGGTAACTTAAATGTGTTTAGGCTACTCAGAATCTTGAAGTAGGGACAGCTGAGAAGATAACTCTTATAACAAACTTTTGAGTGGCATAGGTCACACCCAGTGGCCATCGCAGAGTGGGTACAGCCTAGTTCGTATGTCTTTTGGCACGGTCCTGCTACAGGTTCTGGGTGAAGTCTGTCTCATAGGCAGATCACATTAACTTAGAGGAAGACACTTGTTGGCAATTTCAAGTCAGGAAAATGTGGGTACTCTTAGAAGGAAAAATTCTTTTGAATTTGTTAGTAACAAGGCAAGAGACAGAATACATTATATTTGGAACAAAGAAGAATAAACTTTGGTCAAAGGCAGCCCACTTAAGAGGGCTGCCAGGTATCCAGAGGTGATGCCGACCTTCTGGGAACACATGGAATTATATTGGCCTATGTCAACTATTTGAAAGGAAACTAAATAAAAGAATTTTGTCTGAAGTTAGACCAGAGTTCTAAAGGTTATCATTTAACTCTTGCATGATGTCTGTGTTGTAGCAATGGGGTTTAAGTAAAGAATCCCCAAGAGCAAGACATAAGGCAAGCGTTCTAGTATTGATAGCACAGTAGGTGATTATAGTTAACAATAGTTTATAGTATATTTCAAAATAGCAAGAAGAAAGATTTGGAATGTTCCCAATGTAAAGAAATGATAAATGTTTGAGGTGTTGGATATCCCAATTACTCTAATTTGATCACTATATTCAGTATGCGTGTATCAAAATATCACATGTATAATCATTATGTAACAATAAAAAAGAAGAATTGAAGCCACTTGTCTGACTGATCTGCCTTTTGTGAAGTTTCAAATTTAATAAAAAGAAATTTTGTTTTATAAATGAGGCTATTTCTGCATTATTACTATGGTCCTTCATAGATGTTTATTAATAAAAGAAAGAGACAAGCACATAAGACCTTATAAAGGTAAGAATTAAGGGAAAGGAAGACATTCTCTTCCCATGAACAGGCCAAATACCTCAGGGTATTTGCATTAGTTGTTTTTCACAGCTTAAAACCCATATCTTAGTGTTTCCTCCCATTGTTAACTCCTTTCCAGTTAGATCTCAACATAAATGCTAATTTTTCATTCATTGACGCCTCTTTGATTAGCTAAAACTGACGTCACTTCATGTCTCTCTAACATAGCACCCTAACATATTTCCATCTGAGCACTTCTCAATATATTCTTGTTCATCTTATGTGTCCACTGTCTATCTCCATCCACATCAATGTAAGTACCACGAGAACGAAAACACTGACTGTCTTGTTAGCTGTTGTATTTATTACTAGCATCTTGAATATCTGGTGGTACCTAATACATAAGCTTTAAATAAATTTTTAAAGAATGAATGACAAGAAATCAATAGTGACTGAACGGAATGACATTCAATTGAATCAGATCTGACACAAGAGAAATACCTGGATGTAAAATGAGTCGAAATAGCTGTTTAAATAAGTATCAACAAACTAGTTTAAGAGTATAATTCACTTTACATTGACCAAATGGAGGTAATAGGGAACAGGGTTTCAATTAGTAAGATTCCTTATGAGTAATTAATATTCTTGAACTTCAAGTATCTTACAGCCATTTAAGATACATTTAATATAGCCACATGCTGCATTATAGGTTATTGTCTCAACATTCATGGGACACTCTGTATCTCCTTGGCTCCATCAAGGTGCCAGAGACACGGTGGTGAATTAGAAAGCATTTGCTGCCTTCAAACTATATAGTCTCGAGTATAGTCCAGCCTAGATCTGGAGGAGGACACGGGCCTGGAAACTGATGGTGCACCATGTGATGAGTGTTAAGATATAGCCAAATACAGGGTGCTATGGGAGCATGATGGAAGGGCAGGAAAGGTCACAAAGACCTCTAAGATGCAAACGCTGTGATAAATGAACTCACCAGGAAGCTACAAATTAGCTAATCAAATACGAAGCTTGGTGCAATGGGTAAATGAGTAAAACCAGGTGAAAGAGGTGATTCTTTCTGTGCTATTCATCGGCTATGGTCTACTCTCTGCCAAGTACCGTGGTTGATGCTGACTGTAGGGTGGAGAGCAAAGCAGATGGTGACACACTGCTGTATCTCATGAAGACTTTCCATGGAAACCTCTATGGCAAGGGTTCTGCATTGTTCTGATGGGAACTGTCAGCAGCGGCAAGAATGAATTTCTTCTTTAGGGGCAATGGATATCAATGAGAAAGCAAAATAGATAATTGTAGATGCCAAGCGGTGACAATGGCACAAAGCCTATCTATCTTTAAGGGAGCACATATGGAGCTTCCTTAGTGGTTCTTGGAAACTCTTGATGGGTAGGAATGACTTCTGTAGATGGCTGAAGTTCTTTATAGGCAGAAGCAAAAACAAGTTCTTTATTAAATTGTGGCCATTAATGTTGTGATGATTTAATTCATATCTCCAGGTTGGTAAGGCCTGGTGATTCATGAATTATTACTGTGACCAGGTTCTGATACACCTGTATATTATGAAACTATATGAGAGAACAGTATTAATGTCATGCCCTCAGCCTCAGACACATTTACCAGGGCCTAGTGCATGATACTGGCACAATAAATTTACCTGGTGGAGATGAGCACTTATTCTTTGGATTGTAGTAGGCAGACATCTCCCTTCCAGGGTAGCAAAGAAAGTACCAACTCTGCCAACACATTCAGGTTTGGGCTACTCAGGCAATAGGCCTATGTGCACAGTTTTAAAACATTAAAATGAATCAAGACTGAAAACAAGATTTCCTAGGACACATGTGTGTTGATGATAGTATCTCTCTCTCCTGAAAGCCAGGCAGGAAAGAATGTTTCTAATCAGGAATCTGGTCAGCTTTTTGAGGAGTGCTAGAGACTCAGGGAGTGGCTTTCAAATGCTACTTTATAAATCTTTACAAAAATTAGATGGCTATATAGCAGACATCTGGAGAGGTACTAGATGGAACTATGAGCTTTACTTAATCTGATTGTTTTAAATTAAAATTAGTTTACTTGCAGTTCTTTTCATTTTATATTTTAAGCCTGTTGCTTTGAGCTAACTTGTCATTTAGCTAGTTCTCTTTTTTAATGAAAAGTTCATTGAAAATACGTTAATTTATTTAAACAAATGCTTTGTGTTTTTAGGAATAAAAAAGAAACCCTCACTTCCATTAAATGAAAACACTATTATTATTGTGCCTATAATCATTTCTGTCTTGGGAAAATGGTATTTCTTTCAACCCCTAATGAGATCTGTGCAGGTGTTTGTATGTTCTCTATAAATCTGTGCCCACACAAAGTTCATTCTCTAGCATAAAAATAAATCATCTCATTCAGGTAGAATTGAGCTTTGACTCAGAAATACTTCTCACATCTCTTTCCAAAGTCAAAGCAACACTTATGTTTCCACTGCCATATGCTATCTTTCTCAGCTTTCAAACTACTTATTATATATACTGGGTCCTTTTCTTTCTGTTGTCTCAGAGACATGAGAAAAACTGGAGCATAGAAATGGATTTCAGCTTATGTAAAAGCATGGAGCAGGTTGTTTTAGAGATCTGGGGGAGAAGACTAGTTCTGGCATTATGATTAGTCCCTAAGCACTGGCCTCTGGCCTAACTTGCATGTAAGTAAACAGAGGTATTCCTTTCATGAGATTGATAATCACTCAAAACTTTTAAATCAGGACTTCCCTGGTAAAAATACACATATATTGTGTGCACATATTGCATACATATACAATTTTTTTCCTCAAAAGCTGAGATTTTTAAGTATACGAACATTTGCTTTCCCAATATAACAGATGGAAGGGCAGTATAGAGATGTTATGGTTATTTGCTCCAAATATGTAAATTTGTGTTTCTGCTTAGCCAGTTCCTTGCAAATTTTGAAGTTAATGTTTTGTCTCATGGTTCTTATTTTAATTTTTCCTATTCCATCATGGATATTGCTTTTCTATTGTTAATGCTGTGACCAATAATGAAGTCGGTGTATTTTCGTTTCCTTCCTCTTCCCCTCCTTTTTGTTTGCCAGTGTATTTGGATAAATTTGTATCTTTAATATTTATCTTTTCTATTTCATACGTCCCTCTATTACTTTCTTAATCACTTTCCATGATCTCTATTGATCCTTTTTTGATATAAAAAGTTAGGGAACTGGCATACTTACCACCTCCTGCCGTCCGCCTCTTCTCTTCCTGACTCTCTTTAGCTTTCCTTTTTTACTTTGTTAGAATTTATACCATTTTACATTCTGATCTATCATCAAAAACACCATATTTGCTTTCTCTGAGTCATAGAGTTTCATAGTGTTCGTATTCAGTGTCATTTCTTTCACCATTGTTTATGCAAACATTTTTTTGTTGTTGACTAAAGTGTGTTTTTCAGGACTTTCTTCCAGAGGGCATTTGGAAGGCACTATAACCTATGAGCTCTTGCTTATTTAAAAAGATTTTCTTTTGCCTTTAATTTTTAAAGACAATTTGGGCATAAAATTCTTGGGTTTAATTTTTTTTTGATGGTTTTGTAAGGAATTACTTCATTTTCTTTAAAGTCGACTGTTTTGTGGCAAAATCAGACATGGCCATTTTCACTGTCACCTACATAGGTAACAGAATCAATAACAAAATCTTTTTCCTTTCTGACCAAAACATTCTTTTAGTGTTTCTGACATTCAGTAAATATACTAAGACATGCCTCAGTAATAATCATTGTACATAATTTTTTCCTGGGATAAGTATACTCTTTCAATGTTTAAATTCAAGTTTCTTTTGGTTCCACAGCACTTTCTTTAATTACGTAGATAAATAGCTTATTTTCCTATTCTGCTACTTTTCCCCTTATTCTAGCACTCCAAGTATGAACTCTCTGCATTTCCTTGATCTACACGCTTACCCTTTACTATTTTCACTGTAATCTATTTTAAAAATTGGCATTGTTTTCTTTTTGTTCACCTTCCTTAAATCCTGGTGATACTATGTCTGTTCTATTGTTATTAGTAACATTTTTCTTCAATACGAATGGTAGTGTGGAATTCTTTTCTGTGAATTTTTTTTCTTTTTCATTTCTTTAAAAAGTTCATCCAGGTTATATACAAGACCTTTACACAGTCTCACAACATTTTCTTGACATGAAGTGGCTCTATTCTCAATTCTTGTCTTATGGAAGTGACTTTTATTAAGTTATAAAAATTTAATTTTATATGTTTAATCACAGTTTTCTTCTCTTCTTTCCCAATGTTAGAACCTTTTAAAAAGTTAATATTTATGATGTGACATTTTAAAAACTTATTTCTTCTTTTCTTAGCAAAAAAAAGAGTATTCTATTTTTGTTCTTTTTGACTAACCGTCTTGGTGAATCTTTCCTGAAATAGCAAGAAAGAGTAAGGCCATGTTATGGGCAAATAGAAATTTCCTTTTCAGTAGTTCTTAGTGAGAGTGTTATGTTTAGTTTATTTCCCACTGGTCAGCTGAGATCGGCATCTCCAGGACTGCCCCCATTGCTGTTCTTTCCTCCATCTTTTTTGCAATGTAGATTGTCTGTGTTTTCTATTCAGCCTTAACTTGGCTTTTTCTATAACCCAATCAGATGTGGGAAGCTTACAATAGCAGCTTGCTCACATGTTTTCCACGTGGCCTATAAAATTTTATTATGGTTTTACATCATGATAATTTTAAAACATGGCTGCACATATTTTGACACTCACCGTCTCTTCAGGACTCTGGGGTTTCCCTTAAATCTGGGCATGCTTGTTCCTGAACCAGTAACGTACAGTGAAAGTGATGTGATATGACTTCTGAGGGGAGGCAGAAAAGACCACCAGCTTTTGCCCTGTTTGATGGGACCCTTGCTCTTAGAACCTTGAGCTAAAGTCTGAGAAGTCCAACTACTCTGTGACCACCATAGTGGAGAGGTTAAAGTTAGATGGTCCCAGATAAGGCCGGCCCAGCAGTCATCTCCTCCAGAGCACCACACCTGTGAGTGAAGGTGCTTTGGGTGCTCCAGACCCGCCCACTTACCAGACTGTCACACCCAAAGGGCCTTTGACTTCAAGGCCAGTGAACAGAAGAATGACTTAGCTGAATACTGCTCAAGTTGTTGATAAACAAACTGATGAGTTATTATAAAATGGCTGTAGTTTAAGACTTTAGGTTTAGCTGGAATAAACATACTTAGAGAAGTGTACTTGGCTGTTTCCTGAGATTTGCAGCTACAGGCCTTCTGGAACTATGTGCTTCCTGAAACTACTTTAGATATTCAGGGCTTCTGGAAGCCACTTTCCCACTGTTTAGATTGAGGTTTTAACTATCTCACAGTTTCAAGGAAGGAGGAATTTCTGTTCTTTATTCTCACTTTTGCTTTTGTGTTATTATTGAAGAAGGGGGAAAAACAGCAGTGTGACTAAATAATGTGAGGCTTCCCACAGGATATTCTCATGTCGGAGATATTAAGGAATATGCTAAAGTCTAGAATGTGAACTGACTTTTCTAAAGACATAAAAGAAGTTAAAATTAGTGTTAGGCAAAATTCACCAACTCCTGACCTCTTTTTTGTTTGCTTTGCCTGTTATTCTATTAAGAAAAAAAAAATCAATAGTGACAAGAATTTCAGATTCAGTATATGGGATTCTCAAAAATACTTTGTTTTCTAAAGTAACAATAGATAATTGAAATTTAAAGAATAACGTACAGTATAGCAACTAAATAATCATCTATAAATTTCTATTATTTTCTATGAAAGTAACAAAGATATCTAAGTTTGACAATTCTTGAATGGCTTAATGAGCTGTCATATTATTTAAATGAGGTCAGATAATATAAATAATTAGGAACTTTCTTATTCAAGTAGTGGTTAATGAACAATAAATTTACATTTATTAACATTACAATGTGATTTATTTTGTGTTCATTTATTTTAAATGCTATTTTTACACAAATGTGTTCACTTATATTTGACAACTTGTTTTGTATGAAAGGTCTTTATTGGCGGGGGAGGGAGGCTGCAGAGCAGCACCAAGGAGGAGAGAAAAAGAGAAGAGAAAAGAGGAGAGAAAAGAGAAAGAGAGAAGAAGAGAGAGAGAAGGAGAGAAGGAGAGAGAGGAGGAGAGGGGAAAAGAGAAGAGAGAAGTAATTCTTTTTTTTTTTGGCTGGGTCTGGGTTTGAACCTGCCCCCTATCTGACAACTTTTTTATAGTCCATGAAGAAAAATTAAAAACAGAATTTTTAAATTTTAGCAAGAGCTATATTTCATTAACATCTGCACATTTAATATTCTAATTTGCATTTCCTACAAAAAATATGAAACAAAAGTTCTATTTCAATGTAAAATTTTTGTAGTGTTTAATAGCCCTAGGAATCCTGAGAGTACTCTATCTTGCTTTGTTTGGTAATGACACCTATATTATGTATCACAATTAACTTGATTTGAAGAGTCACTTATTGCCCTAGTGCTGGAGTTACAAAACTGAGTAAGCCAAAATTCATGGCTTAGATGAAGTTTTAAGTTAAGATAATGTAATACATTTACAAGTTAATTTGCTCTTCTTTTTTTTTTTTAAATCGACTTTAAAAGTCCATGGTGCCAAATTATCACTGGAGGAGGGAAGTGATGAGGGGGGAAACTAAAAGTGAATCCAAGTTCTCCTTCTTGGGGAATGATGACTTGGGGCAACATGCAGAAATTTCAGGAAATCAGGTTTTATGGGGAATTCCCCTTGGGATAGTCTTGAATTAGTATTTGATACTCAGTAGACAATTTATAAGAAGAATTTTTAGTTTGACAGAGACAAAATATGAGACGGAGATATGGTTATTGAAAATATTAGAGATAAGAGATGACTCAGAGCCTCTGAATAAAATTATAAGAGAACAAAGAGTAGAATCCAGAGGAAATTCAACCTCGAGGGAATGTTAAATGAAATGTTAAAGAGACTTTGGGATTTAAGTCTAAGGTAATTTGATGACTTTGGACCAATTTCTGCTGAGTAGTGAAGCCAGAAGTCAAAGTGTATTGAATTAAACTAAGGAATGAGTAGAAATTATGACAAGGGTTATTTTTCAAGAATTTTGGCAATGAAGAGATAGGGTGTTGGCCACACAAAAGTCATTCCTAATCTCTGTTTCCCTTGTCTAATTCCCATTAAAAGACTGTAAAGACAGTAACTTTTTTTTTTTTACCATGTTTTGCAGAGGAAGCTGTTGAATAATATGCATCATTTTCATTCTGAAGATCAAGAAGTTGAATCTTGGAGAAAGTTAAATGGCAAAGAGGTAAATAGTAGTGTGTGAGGGGGACAAAAACCCCAACATCTCTTGGTCTGTTTCCAGACCTTTTCGTTTTCCCCTATGCCACAGTGTCTCAGGAATGCTACAGGTGATGAGATGAGAAGGGTAGGTAATACTTCCCGGAATGCATTTTGTTTGTTTTTTAGTAGGCTGAGGGTAAAGCATGAGGGGAATATAAGGGAAAAAGTTAGGGTAATAAGTGAAATACAGTTAATCTTGAATGCAGTAGGAGATGACATCTCTAGCTCCTGAGAGAGATTAACTTTGCACACCCTCACTTGCTTGAAGCTGAAAAGCAGAGGTAAGAACAGGTGTTACAGTAGATACATCTAAAAGTGGTATAGAGAGAAGCAGAGAAAAATCAATCTTGATGGCTTCTTTTTCTTGGATATAAAACCACAGCTGCTATCCATTGAGAGTGGGAGTGTAGATTGAGACATGAAATAGGGACATAAGGAGAGAAAATGTCTGGAGAAGCAGCAGTCCTGGAGTTTGGGAGGCTGGTCTGCCTCAGGATTTGGGAAGGAGCATGGAACACACAGCCAAGGGTTCTGCTGAATGTGGAGGAGGTTAACTGCATTCTGTGGCAGCTTTGTGTGGCCCTGACATCCTGACTTTGCTTTTGAACCATGAATTCTATTTGATTATAACCAATTTTCCAAATTACTTCTCAGATATTCTTTTGTCATCTTTTTCCAAGGACCTCAAATAGGAAACCATGTTTATCAGAATCATGACCAATGAGTCCAACATTTACTGAGGAATGGTTGAATGCATTCTGAGAGATATACAGCAAGCAATTTATAATTCATATGTACAAGAAGAGAGCAACACTTATAAGCAAAGACTCAAAAATATATACTCAATTCCAGCTTAACATTTAATAATGAAAATTGGTAATTGAACATTGAGCAGGTCTATTTAATACTCTATTCCTCTTTCAATACTATTAGCTCGAAGATAGGGTAGTTAGTGTAGGGCAAGTCATGTATCTAGTTAAGTAGTTCAGTAATTTGTACAATTAACACACATTTCTTCATTGTGAAGATGCAATAAGAAAATGTACATAAAGTACTTAATGAAGTGTCCAGAATGTAGCTATGTGATACACACACGACAGATACATAGACAGATAAGTCAGTAAAGTAAGAGATTAAACAAAATTTCAAACTCACAAAAAAGGAAAATTATGTTATCAAAGGACTGACAAAGACTATTGAAACCATGTAAACATAGAAAGTAGGACAAAGTTTAAATGGCATTATTAGATAGAAAGTAAATATTACTCAGAAATCACTGATGCAGACATCCCACTCCTTCAGTGTACCTTTCCACTTCTTAGATAAAATGCTCGATTATTCTCACTATAACTGGCAACTCTGATTTTACCAAAACATTGATTTCATTTTCTCTATGCATATTATCTATTAACTACCTCTTATCATCTCTTCTTCTCTTTTATTTGGTATGGCTTCCATGAGCCATCATTTTAATCACTTTCTTGGGAATCCATAAACTTTTTTTATCTCATTTTATCTCTTTCCAACTCAGCACCTTGGTAAAAATACCAAGCCTGGATTAATGATTATAATTATTTTTAGTTTCTATAACTAGATCTAGCAATAGCAGCTGTGTGCTACCAGAGACAAGGTAGAACCCATCTGATTGATTCATTTGTTAATTTGTCTTTATTCTGCTCCTGCTGCCTGGCAGGTAATCTGATGATATTTCTCTAGGCAGCTTCTATTCACCACAAAGTCAAGTATAAACATTTTCTTCATCAAACCTTCTGCCTCAGTCCTGTCTCATCCACTATCAAAAACTTATATTCCCTCTTAATTTGCTTAGCAAAAGGATGGAAGTATCTTCATTATTTACACAGTAAATTTATAAACTTTCTCCATTTACTCCCACATTTCTCTTTCTTGGCTGGGTTGAAGTGATAGAAGTTCTTCTAGAAAATTTAATATCCCACATGGGTCTCTTATCATCATCTCCCTCAGGACTTTTCCCACTTCCAACCTCTTCTTTTATGTACCTTTTCTTAAGAGCCAAGTTACTTAAATAATTGTCCAAAACTCACTTATTTCATTTCCTGACTCTCACTCTTCAAACAATTTTAGTCTGGCTTATGTACCCACCATTCTACCGAAACTGCTTAGTCCACAGTAAGTACTTACTCCGTGTCACTCAATCCCTAGTAGTACATATGAATATTTTTTCTAATATATTTCTCAGCAAGATTTAATACAGAAAAACACATTCTAACATCTTATGTCTTCTCTTGAACTTACTCCAACAAATTCTTTTCCTCTCAGTCACTAATTTCCAGTTTTGACCCCTTCCTCGGATAAAGCATTTCCTCAGGTTTTGGTCTTAGCCCTTCTATAACTTTCCATAGGTGAATATCATCTGCTCTCATAGGTTCAGTAATAACTATATGCCAACTCCTAGCATTTCTCTTTCTCTAGGCTAGATCTTGCTTCTGAGTGCCACAGGTACCTACCCAGGGCACACTCACTTCTCTGCTTGAATATTCACTGATTTCTCAATCCATCTTACCCCAACCTGAACTCATCTTCTTTTCTTTGTCCCCTCCTGCTTCCACATCTATATCTCATCCACATCACCACCTGTGATGAAGGAATTCTAGGATGGCCCTCAGCTCTGGTGTACATGTCCTCTGCACCCCTGAGATTGTGAATGTGATGATTTCACTCCATGACTGAGTGATAGAATATGGCATAGTTGATTTTATACCAGGAGAATTGTCCAAATGAGGCTATCCTAACTATAGGAGCCCTATTAAAACAGAGAAGGAACTCCAAACTTTAAAACATAGGAGAGATTCTACACAGCATTGCTCTCTTGGACATATAGAAGGAATGTGGGTGGCTTCTAGGTGTTGAGAGCAGCCACCAGGTTGAAAACCACAAAGGAAAAGAGGACCTCGGTCTTACAACCTCAAAGAATTGAATTCATCAAAGAGAATGAGCCAGAAGAATTTTCTTGAGAGCTGTCAGACAAGAGTTCAGCCCAGCCAACACCTTAACTTTGGCCTTGTGATCCCCTGAGGCAAGGTTGCAGCCACTCTGTGCCTACGGAACTGTGAATGAAGAAGTAAGTCGAGCAGCAGAAAATGACCAGAGCACCTGTTGGCTGAGTTTTTGAGAGCTACACAGTCCTGGAGCTACATGGTCACTAGCATTGCGTTCTGTCTGTTAATATACTCCCCAATTAAATCAATGAGCTTGAAGTTTCTTTGTTTCTTTGAATCCATACATGTGCCACTGCTACCATCCTAGCCTACATTATCACTGTCTCGGAGATGGACATCTGCAAGAAACAGCCCAAATTCAAGTCTGCCTCAATCTAACTCATTCTCCCCAATGTGGCCAGTGATCATTCTACATTAACTACGGCTCATGTTACTTTCTCCTCTGAGCCTTCCTCCCACTGTCAGTAACAGCATAGGTTCCTTCTAAGTCCCTGTGGGACCTGAGAGCCACCATCTGCTGTTTCCATCTTACCACGGTCTCCTTCCGTTCCTCACGTGTGAGCCTCCAATGCTCCCTTTGTCCTCCCATCACGTGCTATGTTCCTCTCATTGCCAAGTTCAGCACAGTTTTCTCTTTTTGCCACATATGTTCCTGTCCCTCGTCCATTCTTCCTTGTCTAGCTAATGCATAGTCATCCTTAGGTGTTAGGCCACATAACATGTCATTGGAACAACTTTCTTGACACTCCAGGATCCAAGAACCCTCCTGAATTTAATGTGCACCATTTGTGCTGGTCTCCATTGAAGCACATGACAATGGCATGCAGTATTGCTCACTTAACCTGATTATCATACCAAATTTTCAAAAAGAAAGGGAAGGTAAATAAAGTCCAAATCAGCCAAATCAACCAAATAGCTGTCTAGTTGACACTCTTAGCCATTATATACCAAAGGTAGAAGGTAGGAAAAGCTGGAGTGGGAAAAAAAAGAAAAGAATTCTCAAGTTCTTATATATGAAAGAATGTATTTAATAAATAGTTCTACGTGTTATTTTAATATGAAGATACTCAAACAGGTTAATAATAATATTGTAACCCATTTCTCAAGGAACCATATGTTCCTGAGTATTTATTAATTATTTTAGGATGAGAACTGTATGTGTATTAGTATAATCCACGTTGATTTTCTATTGCAACCAAGTTATGTAGTTCACTACATCAGCTACATATTTCCTATTAAGTCAGTATTTTTCTAAGGTGATGATTTATTCATTGTTGTGATTTGAGGTAAAAATCCTCCCTATTGTTTCAGAGCTACGATGCTGTATTTATCTGTCACTTCATGGACTCTACAACATTATAGAAATCTGCTGGAGGTATTCTTTAGTTCCAATTGTGTACTTCATAATCCAGATGGAAAACATTCAAAATGTGAACTCAATTGTTCACCAAGAACAATAGTAAGTGGTGCCAAATTGAAATACTGGAGAAACAAGCAATACATCTTATATCAGTAACAGATGTGGAAAAAGCAAAGTGAAATTATATACTTATCGAAGTTAATGACAAATTTTATATTTTGGAAAGTAACAAGACCACTAATAATCATGCTATTGCACACAGAGTGCAACTAAGAAACAGATGTTTTAAGCAAATATGCCTTATAGCTAAATCCTCTCATAATACATATATTAAAACACACACTTGCTCCCCAACTGTTTATTGCTTTTCCGGATTCTGCAAAGACCCTGTTTTTATAGCTGTCTTTGTGACTCAGAGCATAGATATGCAAATGCCCTAATGCTTATTTTGATACTTTGATGCTGGCTCTTTGAGTTACAGGAGTGCATTTTGGTATGCAATTAACACAATGTGCATGGAGATCAATTGGTCATTAACCATAGCAAGATTTATATTCATCTAATCTAATAAACCTTCAGCCATGTTTTATTATTATCTAGATCTTGGATTTTTTTTTTAAAAGTTAAAACTGTGACTTTTCTATTTTCTTGCATTCATTTTTTTAAACACACTATTCTCACAGATACTTGAGGCTTCTTTGGGTATGTATACTATATTAAAATTTTAGTATGCAATTAAATTAAGATATTATATTATAATTCAATTTGGGAAACAAAAAGAACTTTCCGATGTATTTTTCAGTCATCATCCTGCGGTTATGCCAGAGAAAATATTTGAAGAGTGGTATGAATTGGGAAGTGGTGCAATTAGCAAGTCCCCTGGAAACATCTGCTCCACTTGTTCCACTGAGTTCGGGATCCCACATCTGTATTCCTTTAAACATTGGCATTGTGGCAGAATTTCTGTGGAGTAAAATTATTGCCAGATTTATCATTGAAAGTTTTATTAAAGAACATTGTTTTTATTTGGCAATCTTTTCATAATCATAATTTCATTTTAAAACATGGAAAGTAATCAAATAGAGAAGACACTGCTTTTGGAAGAAAAAATAATGCAAAACATTTTCTTGGTAAAATGACAGATTTTAACAAAGGTGAGTATGATAGTCAACATAGTTACTTTTACATAGGCAGATGGAAATACTCTCTGCATTTCTTGAGAGAAGTTCTGAAAGTCTGAAAGTGAAGGGACAGATTGCTAAATCTAACCAAGAGATTGTGAAGAGATAAATCATCTGCTTGGAAGTGTGGGGTTCAGGGAGTGTGTCTCACTGGGGGATAACTGGAATGGAAGCATGCCTTTACAGATGGTCTTGCAGTTACAAGAATCTCATCTGGGCAGCTGGATCTGGAAGGCAGTGGTAAATCAGATTCAGAACCTGCAAATATGATTGCCCCGGTTCTGCATGGATTATCAAAGCCCCAAAAAGAGCAGAACAAGCCTTTTTCGTTATCATTGTGTGCAGTTTTGCTGCACAGATCAGTCACGCTGACTTATTCTATTATTTACTGCTTTTTGCCATCTCATGACCAATGTGAGCAAGCTTACAAAGTTTGGAAAGAATCTTGTGATATATTACTTTCCTGTATTTTGAAGGCAATAATTTTATGTTCTTCATATTTACCTGCATTCAAAAGTGTAGAAAGTCATACTTCGATCCAAATTTTAATTTTCACAATTAAAATTAGAAGTGTTTTCTGTCATGCTGTGTTGTTTAGAAATGTCTACTTATATTTAAATTCTTGTTTTATAATAGTCAATAGTTTAAAATAGTTTGCTGATGAAATTGCAAATGAGGTTCTTGCATATGACATTTCTTACCATTTCATAACTTTATTTGTAATGTTTAATGAACTTGATTCTGGCTGTATATTACAACATGAAATGCAAATGAATGAAATGAAATGAACAAATATCTTCAGCAATTAACATGGGGCCAACACCAATTTGAAGTCTTTCTAATTGGATGTATTGACTGACATATTTCATATCCATAAGAATAAAGTGGAAAATGGCTAAACATGCCTGAAATTAGCACATGTAACAGTTTAGATACTCTCCATTAATTCTATCTTTAATTGATTTGGGTGTTAAATGGGCATTAACCAAACAATATTTTATCACGAGTTTATTGGTCACTTTAGTACAATTTATTACAAAGTGAATTAACTCGATTTCTTTCACTTTTATTGTGTGCCCCTGAGAAAAGTAGCTGCAGGACCCATTTAATCAGTGAAGAGAAAACATCAATTTACGTGTTGATGAATTATAAAGAAAAGAAGCGGCTTTAATCTTAATTGCTTTGGGGAAAAGATAGCATTCTCTCTTTGAAGTCTTTAAATTTAGCCAAATTGAAATAAATAGTTGCAATATATCTCACCATTTACCATTTGGGTTACAGGATGATTTGGGTACAATAACAGCATTTACTCTTGAATGACATGTGAAGTTTCATAGTACAATACACCTAATAGGTTTTTTAATAAGTAGGGTTTGTGGAGGTAACATTTACCTTCAGTAAAATGTATCCTATTTATAATCACAATTCTTCTTTGACAAAGGTAGACGATCATGTACCCAACACTAGCCATGGCGATATAGACTGTCTCCATAACACCAAAGAGTTCCCACGTGCAATGTTGTATCCTTCCCAATGAAGTCACCTTCCCATTCCCACCTGCTCTGTCCCCCACTGGCAACTACCAGTCTGTTTTCTCTCTCTACAGTTTGCTTTTTGGAGAATGTGACATAAAAAAGAACCATTTAGCATGCAGTATTTTGAGCCTGGCTGCTTTCACTTCACGTAATACATTGAAGATTTATCCATGTCATTGCATGTATTGTGGCTCATTCCTTTTTCTTACTAAATAGTATTACCCTGTAAAGATGCAAGAGCACATTGTCTATCTATTGACTGGTGATGAACATACAGATTATTGGCAGTTTTTGAAAATTTGGAATCAAGTCATTTTATATATATTCATACACAAATTTTATGTGAATATGTTTTCATTTTCCTTGGCGAGGAGTAAGACTATCGGGTTATATGGTAAAGGGATGTTTAACTTTATGAAAATTTCCCAAGCTGTTTGAAAAAGTAGTTGTACCATTTTGAATTTCTACCAGCAATGTAAGAGAGATCTAGTTCCTCTCTTTCCTCACCACTATTTCACACTGTCATTTAGGACATTTTTAGCCATCCTAATAGGCATGTTGTAGTTAGTTGTGATATTAATTTAAAAACACTGATTATTAGTATTGTCAATAATCTTTTTATGTGTTTAATTGTGTGTGTGTGAGAGAGAGATAGGTCTGTTAAAATCTTTTTTTTTTTTGGGGGGGCGTTATCTCATTATTATTGAGTTGTAAGAATTTTTATTTATTTATTCTGAATTCCAGTCCACTATCTCTTAAATTGTGATGAGAAGTTTTACCTTTTGAGCAAAAGCAATTTTAAAATTTCTTTCTTTTTTTGAATAATGGTATGATTTTGTATATATGAAGACTTGGGTTAATCTAAAGTGACAAAGAATTTCTCCAATGTTTTCCTTTAAAAATTCTTAAATTTTAGTTTCTATATTTAGAGCTATAGTCTATTGAGGTTTAATTTTTATTATGACTTAAAGTATAAGTTGATGTGTTTTTTAAAAATATGTAGATATTTCATATTCCCAGCAGCATTTGTTGGTCTTTCTTTATTGACTAGCATTGACACCATGGTCAAAAATCAATTATCCATATGTGTGGGACTATTTCTGACTCTCTGTACTCTTTAATCAATCTCTTTGCTCTTCCACCAATATCATATTCTTTTGATTACTGTTGCCTTATAGTAAATCTATAGTGGGTCCTCTAACTTTATTCTTTCTTATTCTTCAAAATTTGTTTTGGCTATTCATATTCTTTTTATTTTTTCATCTAAATATCGGAATTAGGTTGTCATTGCAACTTTGTAGGATTTCCCACACATCTCTTTTGGTTTCTAGTTTAATTCTTTCTTTTTTTTTTTTTTGAGACGGAGCCTCAAACTA
Organism: Galagoides demidoff; assembly: GCA_963574575.1. Classification (NCBI taxonomy): domain Eukaryota; kingdom Metazoa; phylum Chordata; class Mammalia; order Primates; family Galagidae; genus Galagoides; species Galagoides demidoff. The sequence goes on along the minus strand of CAUYQV010020919.1, from coordinate 113 downwards.
TCCCCCTGGGTAGAGTGCCATGGCATCACAGCTCATAGCAACCTCCAACTCCTGGGCTCAAGCGAGTCTCCTGCCTCAGCCTCCCAAGTAGCTGAGACCACAGGCCTCAATGC
>CAUYQV010020917.1:0-18635 GCA_963574575.1 Galagoides demidoff | reverse complement strand
TCCTTGATCACTTCTAGGAGTTTTGTAGTAGAATCCCTAGTGTTTTCCAGATATACTATCAAATCATCTGGGAAAAGTGAAAGTTTAATCTCTTCTAGCCCTATATGGATGCCCTTGATTGCCTTTTCTTCCCTAATTGCGATGGCTAAAACTTCCATTACAATGTTGTAGAGCAACGAAGATAATGGACACCCTTGCCTGGTTCCCGATTTGAGTGGAAATGATTTCAGTTTAACTCCATTCAATACAATATTGGCTGTAGGTTTTCTGTAGATGGTCTCTATCAGTCTAAGGAATGTCCCTTCTATACCAATTTTCTTAAGTGTTCTGATCATAAAGGGATGCTGGATAATTTAATATCTTGTATGGACTCAGTGACGTTTTCTAAGTGTAAATTAACATGAATATTTATGTGGAATATATATGGATAGATTATGTGTCAAACTACTGAATTTCAAATTTTTCCTCTTGGATAAGATTTTTGAGAATAAGTTTTTATTTTATATATTAATTTATCCACTTATTACCACATCCATTCCAATTTCTACCAGGAATTGGGGTCCAGGAAAAAAATTATAAAAGGACCCTATTTAATGAAATTCAAGAATCACCAATTTGAGCCGTACATCAAATTAGTGAAAGTCTAAAGTTAAAGAATTTTTTTTCCTGTATGTTAAATTACATGATTACTTATATTAAAAGGCTTTATTCGGGCTTAGTGAGGTGGCTTACTCCTGTAATCACTCTGGGAGGCTGAGGCAGGTGGATCACCTGAGCTTAGGAGTTCCACACCAGCCTGAGTAAGAGAAGGACCCTATCTCTACTAAAAAACTAGCCAGGTGTTGTGGCTAGTCTATAGTCCCAGCTACTCAGGAGGCTGAGGCAAGAGGATCTCTTGAGCCCAAGAGTTTGAGATCACTGTGAGCTATGACACCACAGTACCCTATGCAGGGCAAGAGAGTAAGACTCTGTCTATAAATAAGTAAATGGCTGCATTCAGAGTTAGCACTGAGTAAACTTACAACACGGACTAGACCATTATTTTCTTCTAGTACTAGCAGAAATAAGCATAATTCTAGTCATTTGTTCCTAAAAAGAATGATAAACAGGAATTCCCTTTTAACACTAACACAGAGACCCAATTATTGCATTTGATTTGAGGAAAACATAGGAAGGGTTATTTGAAATTAGAACTTTCAGGTCTTTTGAAATAAAGAAATATTCTCCCAAAGCTAAAGGTATTTTTGTAAATCAAAGGGCTTTCTGCTGTGACCAGACAGTAACTTAAAAGCTATTCCTAAGCTTCCCTAGTTAAATTTAGAAACTAGAGTTAGACTTCACGAATCTTTTGGAACCTCAAGTGAAAAAACATTGTTTATTTTATTTTCTAAGATCTCTAATTTGATATTGGATAATTATATAAAATTCTTGTAGAATTTTTAAAGACTGGTCAGATTGTCTGAGTTTTTAAATACCTTCACTAGTGAAAATGTCACATAATTTTATTGTATTTATATTATACTCTAAATTGTTTTGGGGGCGGCATCTGTGGCTCAGTGGGTAGGGCACAGACCCCATATACTGAGGGTGGTGGGTTCAAACCCGGTCCTGCCAAACTGCAACAAAAAAATAGCCAGGCGTGGGCGGTGCCTGTGGCTCAAGGAGTAGGGCACTGGCCCCATATGCTGGAGCTGGTGGGTTCCAACTCAGCCCCAGCCAAAAACTGCAAAAAAAAAAAAAAACATAGCCAGGCATTGTGGCGGGCTCCTATAGTACCAGCTACTTGGGAGGCTGAGGCAAGAGAATTACTTAAGCCCAAGAGCTGGAAGGTGCCGTGAGCTGTCATGCTACAGCACTCTACCAAGGGTGACAAAGTGAGACTCTGTCTCTAAAAAATAAATAAAAATTAAATTGTTCTTGTAGTATTAGGGTACCCAAGAGCACTTAACAGTATTAACCTATACAGACAATTACGTTTGGAGATAATCAAATATCTGAAATGTTTTAAATACCCTAACACTGTCAGCAAAAACATGGGACTAAAAGTCCCCAATTGGCTCTGATGCCAAGCTGAATTCTGGTTAGAGGAAATCATATATATGTGACTGAGAAGTTGAATATAATAGGTAATTTCAAAGAAACTGTTTTCAATTAGTAATCTATATATATATTGACTTTTAAATACTGCTTTTTCACTATTAGCCATTGTTACTAATTATCAAATATATACATGGCACATAAAAGTAAAGCATTTAATATGTGAACAGTGGCCTTCTAAGATGTCCAGTGAATGTATCTTACATAGCAAAGAGAATTAAGGTTGCAGGTGCAAGTGGTGTTCCTTAACCCACTGATGGGGAGATTTTCCTGAATTATTTAGCTGAGCCCAGTCTAATTATATAAGTCCTTAAAAGTAGTAGAAGAGGCAAAAGAGAGAACCAGAGAAATGACATTGAACTCTACCTACTTGCTGGCGTTGAGGACAGAAGTAGGGGCCAGTAACCAAGGAAAGTGGCCTGTAGAAGCTGGAACAGGTAAGGAGACAGATGCTGCCTGGAGCTACCAGAGGAAATACACCCCTGCTGATACCTTGATTTTAGTCCAGCAAGACCTATATCAGACTTTTGACCTCAGGAAGTATAAATTTAATAATCTGTTATTAAGTCGTCACTTTCATGGTAATATGTTACATCAACAGTAGAAAACTAACACAGTTACAGCTGTTTGATGATAAAAGTGTCGGGAACAATATAAGATTATTTGCAGGTTCTATGTCTCTTGGATTTTGACTTGTAGGTGGGGGGGTGAGTTATGTATGAACTATAAGCATTCCTGGTTACTAGTGTTTACATTGAACTTGTACTTTAATAACCTCAACATAGGTAGGGCTGATCATAATAGGCTCAAGACAGATCAGAGGATATCTTCATTATTTATCTTATGGACATTGATTGCTATAATGAACTTGTACTTTAACTGCCAGGAAGCTGACAGCCAAACTTTAAATAGTTCATTTTTAATAGTTACTTTTTGAGAATGCAGGCTCTGAAGAGTTTTCTATAGAGTGAAACTTTACTGCTCTCACAGGGATAGAGTATTTACCACTGTATTGTCACAGTGTAAGAGCGTTCATTCGAGGTTTCCTGCTGGTGGTAGTGCTGTCATCCAGCAGTGTGTAATGATGCGTCATTTTGTGCATTAGCTTTACCCTGACTTCATTGTAATAATCTGTTCTATTCTTTGATTGTCTTCTGTTTATGTCTACAGCCTACCTCAATATTTCTAAGAATAAGGGTGGGGCACAATGACTCTAACCTGTAATCCTAGCACTTTGGAAGGCCAAAGTGAGAGGATTGCTTGAGGCCAGCAATTCAAGACCACCCTGAGCAACATAGCCTGGTCTACACAAAACAATTTTTTTTAATTAACTAGGTATGGTGTAGCATGCCTCATTGACTTCAAAAGCTGAGTCAGGGGATTGCTTGAACCCTTAGGAGTTTGACATAGCTGGGAGTTTTAATGATGCCACTGGACTCTAGCCTGAGCAACAGAGCAAAACCTTGTCTATAAAAACTGGAAAACATGTTCCGTGCCTGTAGCTCAGTGTCTCGGACACCAGCCACATGTGCCAGGACTGGGGGTTCGAACCTGGCCCAGACCTGCCAAACAACAAAAATAGCTGGTGTTGTGGCAGGTGCCGGAGTACCAGCTACTTGGAAGGCTAAGGCAAGAAAATGGCTTAAGCCTAAGAGTTTGAGTTTGCCATGAGCTGTGATGCCATGGCGCTCAGTACCAAGGGTGACACAGTGAGACTCTGTCTCAAAAAGGAAAACAGTATTTCTTAGAATAAGACAGACCATAGGTCAGTATATTAGGGGACTTTTGATTCAATGATGCAAACAGGGGGGAGGCAGTGACTCACATCTGTAACCCCAACACTGGGAGGCCAAGGCGGGCTGATCGCCTGAGACCAGCCTGAGGTAGAGTGAGACCCTGTCTCTAAAAAAAATAGCCAGGCGTTGTCACAAGTGCCTGTAATCCCAGCCACTTGGGAGGCTGAGGCAAGAGAATCACTTGAGCCCAAGAGTCTGAAATTGCTGTGAGCTGTGATGTCATGATACTCTACAGGGGGCAACAAAGTGGAACTTTGTCTCAAAAAAAAAAAAAATGAATATTAACTTACATAATGGAAAACTCCAGAAATCAATTCAGGTATAGCTGGGTCTGCTGCTTTCTTGATTGTCATCAGTCTCTGTAATTCTTCCACAATTCTTAACAATCCTGTCCTCGGTATATTGTATCTTGGGATAGCGTATCTTTTGCAGATACTACTCTTGATCCCTTGGTTAAGGTAGCTTCTGCCAGGTTTTTCCACTGCAAAGTTACTGTTTTTTTCATTGTATTTCAAATTTTGAGGGTATTCACATAGGTTTCTCCTAAAATTCTGATCACTGGCTTTAGCATTCATTAGCAGATCTTGCCTAAAAAAATATTTGTGTTATGTTTGCTTAGTGATAATATTGTATATTTATTACTTGGAATTTTCCTATAGGGGGAAAGCTGTCCCTTCTCCCTTTTACTTATTCAGTTATTTATATCAGCACAGACTTGATGTTTACTTTGTTCTGTGAGTTACAACACTCGTTGCACATTTTCTTGCAAAATTCCAGCTTTAGCTGTAGGATACTTCTTCAGGTTGGATTGTGTCCTTTTGAAAGTGGCGTTCTTTTTCAAGTACTTATTTTCTGACCCCACGGGATAATTTTGGCGTATCTTATACATTCCCTGCCCTAGTGCTAGAATTGACTGCCTCTCCAACTGTTTCTTTCTATGGGAGAATGATACAAACCCAGGTTCTAACAGAATGATACTTAGAAACCCAGGTTAATAGGTGTGCTCATTGCTATTAGAGTTGGTCTTAGCCTCTCTCAGTAGACACAGGTAAGAAAATATGTGTATGTCTATTAATCTGTGTGTACAGATATACCTGTATTTGCATATTTATAGCTAGTCCTGAGGACAATATATATATTCATGTGGGTATGTGTGTTCATACTGACTTTGAATTCCTATCCCTGTTATTTCTACTTTCTTTTACCAATACTGAGAAAGCTGGCTCACATTATCAAATCCCAAATTACTGGGATTTGTTTAATCCCAGTACATACATTTGTTTAATCCCATGTACATAAAGTCATTACAGAGTGCTGTAACTCTGTATAACCCCACCAGAAACAGATGTACTAACTAAATACAGCATTTGTGTCTTTCTTTAGCTTTGTGGTATGCAAACATTGTTTCCTAATATTTTCTTTCATTTTCCTGATCTCCTTCAGCATGGTTATGTTACACATTTATAATAGAGTCTCTTAGAAGGTGGAGGGTTTCTTTTGTTTATATGTGAAATTTTGTCTTTCTTTTGTAGAAGCTCTTGATGGACTTTTCTCTTGTTCATTTTTATTATGTTGGATTTTTTTTAATTTTTGTCTCTGGAGTGTTAGGATTTTATCTTTCTGGAGGTTGTTGACGTCATCTCGCGGCCCCTCAGGTGCCAGCCCCCTCTCTGTCTCCTTTACGGTTCTCCTCAGTCTGCCTTTGCTCACCACTCAGCTTATGGCTGGCTGAGGGCAGGGCAGTGGAGTTTGGTGGGGGGTTTTTCTCTTACTCAGTTACTTTTTAGTTCTAAAATTCTCAAAGTGATGCTGAAGACATATTTTTATATAGAATTTATTTTTCACCTCTTGTATTTTGTTTATTTGGGGAGGGCATTGGAGGTATAGAAAGATCTGCTGCTGCTGTTCTCCTGGGCTACTTGCAAATCCCTGGTACTAAACAGTGGGACTCCCCTGGAGGATCTGAAAAACGGAAGCTTTATGAAACCAAGTGCCCCAGATCTGCTGCTCTGTTAATGTCTCCCTAGCAATGGTACTGACAACTCACAGAACTCAGTTGTTGCTTAGAAACATCATCTTCCATAACTACCGATTATCAATAGTGACTTAAATTTAGCCTCTAAATTGACAACCTGATAGAGCACCAGCAAAATCATCCTATCTGTATAAGCAAATTACTGAAAAACTATCTCTAGAACATTTGATGCTTTTTTCCTTTTAGTACTAGAAGATGTCCTTTTGTTTTCTGGTTTCCATTGTCTTCTGCAGAAACCCTTTGTCATCCTTATCTGTATAGGGTGTTTTTTCTCAGACTGCCTTTAAGGTTTTCTCTTTATTGGTTTAAGCAGTTTGATTGTGATGTACCTTAGCATATTTTTCTTCATGATCCTTATGCTTGGGTTTTATTGATATTGTTGGGTCTATAGGCTAATAGGAACTTGTTTCACATGGTTCTTCCCTTTCTCCAGGACTTCAGTCACATTCCACATTAGCCACTTGATGTTGTCTCATGGTTCTCTGGTGCTTTTGTTCTTCTATTTTCTAAAGTCTGTTCTGGTAATGTAGTAGCTACCTGGAAATCCTTTGTTCTTGTTCTTGGTTTTAAGTTTTTGTTAGGCAGCATCAGAATGGCCTTTAAATGATTTTTATCATCTACTGAGGCATTATTACCTTCCTAATTACTTTCTGTGATGGCCTATGTATTTACAGGTTTTTCCATTTTGGTTTGTGGGAACTGGAACTTTCCCCAGCCAGGTGTGAACTCTTAGGTTCATTTCCCTGTACATTTTTTGGCACCCTGTAAATGTGTATGAGAGACTCGAGGGCCCCCGTGAATCTCCCAAACACGTTCTGTATGCAGCTCTCTTCTCTCCAGTACTGTGCCTGCCACCTCTACCTGTCTGGCTTCCCCAACTCTGGGTTGCCTTTCCACCACCCACTGTTTGGAAACAGCAGTCAGTGAGGAGTCCTAGGGCTCACCTTGTTTCCTTTTCTCAGGGATCCTTGCATTGCCTATGACATGATGGCTATTGTTTCATACATTTTGTTCAATTTTTTACTTTAAGGCAGGACATGAATCCAGTATCTATTACTTCTTCATGGGTGGAAGTATGTTATCTTATGTTAATTGTGAATTTGTGTTGATTGGATTTTGTTTACCCATTGAGATTGTGTCTTCAACCCTTCAGGGAATACAGGCAAAGCATTTGGCCATTTCCTTACCTCTACTATTTAACCTAATGTCTGTCTAGATTGAGACGTCCTAGAAGAGGAGTGATTTTTCCTTGCTGCCTGTTACCAATTAGAAACATAACACAAATCAGGCAAAAACTAGCCAGGCCTAAAGTGAGCTCTTGTGTGTGTGTCAGTGTAGGTACAAAGGGGAAACCCATAGCAGTTACTTAGAGATCTCTTATCCAGACCCAAGATGCAGAAGTGAAAATCATTAGGAGAGAATGTGCCACAGGCTAGATACCCCTATCAGCATTCTTTAGAGAACTATGGTCTTCCAAAAATTCAAACTTGAAGAAAATATGCTTTGTCTTGTTAAGAACATGTGTTTGATAGAGATTGTGTGGGGAAAATGGAGAGAAGCTTCCCCACCCTGACCTTGCCCCCTCTAGCAATCCTACTTTAAAGAGAATGCTGGAAAAAAGGGATGTGATGAAATGAGTCCCAGGTGCTGACCAGAACATGCAGGCCAGCAGTAGAAAGGGCAGTCTGAGCCAAAGGGGACCTGGATGTGTGGAGGGGGGGTGATGGCTGCAGAGACATGCTGGTTCTCCCATACTGGTGATTGGCTGTCACCCAGTGTGGGATTCATGGTGCATCGGTCCTAGGGCTGCACTGACTCCCATTCTTTCCCCAGCTAGCCATGCATTCTGATACGGCAAAGTTTCAGGCCACTGGGCCTATGCTCTGTGTAGAGTCCCCTTGTGCAATTCTTTCCCATCCAGCCTCAACACTGCTTAGGGCTGCATTTTATCTAAAATTTTTGTCTCCTCACACTGCAGCTGAGGCAAGTTTCCCTTGTTCCATATGTTCCTGTATCATGACACTGATGTTATTATTGGTAATTTTTGGAGGTCACCCATTCCAGTCAAGAACAGGGCTTGTTTACCTAGCACCATCTTGTACATAGGAAGAAATCAGTGCTTGCTGAATGAAGTGGGGAGGCCAGGCTCCTTGATGAGGTATAATTTCCTAGAGTTAAAGAAAGAGGGGCTAATCAAGTCGAGAGAACATGTTCCCTCTCCTGCCATCTCACCCAAACCCCTCAGTCTGAGGACATGGTGCCCCACATTATAGGCATGCTGGCTCTGAATGCCCTCTCAGCTTGTGTTCAAAAGAACCCATGAGCAGTCACCTTGCTGTCAGCAGCTACCCTTTCTCTGATCTTACAGCAGGTGGCAGCAGCCTCTTAGCCATAAACTATTCCCTTCCATTCCTGTTCATGCAAGAGGAGCTGGCCATGAGCAATACTGTGTGCCCACTGCTGCACAGCACATGAAGCCTTCACCCCTGGGAGACAGCTGTGGCCACTGCAGGAAGATGGTGATTGTCCCTTTCCAAGAGCAATGATGTATATTCCTTAGGTAAATGTATTTTACTCAGTTTCTGAGAGTTCTTGAGACAAGATGTTACAAGCAGGGTAAAATCCAGCCAGTAGCCCTGAGAACCTCCTGGAACCCCACCCAGGCTTCCCCAGCTGATCTTATGTCACTCCAGAAACCTAGCTCTTTTGTCATCACTTTATGTAAACTGTCACAAGACTCTTCCCCCATCAGTTCTCCTTTGGTTGCCAGGTGACCATGCCCCAAGGCAAGTTTGTCTTTGTTCTTATAAGCCCTTTCCCTCAAAGCACTGAGGGTTAGAACTCTGAGGTTCTCTCTCCCCTATAAGACCTCTCCGCCCAGCCCATCTGCAGCCCTTCAAGAGCCCAATCCCCCTCAGTTCCCCCACCCCATGCAACCCTTCCCTTTTATCTTCCCCTCTGGGGCATGACTGGCCACCCGTCTTGCAGGCCTCAACATTTTAGTTCCTTATGCGTGGATGTCTTACTGCTATGGTCTGCCCATGGGCTCCTCCTGGGCCTGCGCCTGGGTGGAGAGGTATATGCGGAACTGGAGACAGGCGTGGCCACACCTAAGCCACTAAGAGGAGGGGGAGATGTTGAGATCAGACTGCGGTGTTAATGGAGAAGGCTCTGCCTAGTTCAAAGATTGCTCAGTGAACATTTCAAGAAGCTGCTCCCCGAGCCCAAGTGTGCTGGGGGTGGGGAGTCTGGAGACCTCCACGCTGTGTCCCCAGGGTCTACCCAGGTGCTGCCCCGCCCAGCTACCGTTCGGTCTGCCTATCCCGGCGTCCACCGCCTCCCGCCCTCCTCCGCCCCCCCGCGGCACTGCGGCAAACTCAGTCCTCCGCAGAGCGCACTGCGGTAGGACGCGGCTGGCTCGGCTCGTCTGTGCGCCATGGCCCTGGGCCTGCGTGACCTCCAGCGGCGCGGCCTCTGGCTGCTCCTAGGTGAGTAGGGGTCCCCACTGAACCCTCAGTCCCCACCGCGGCTCCTGCCCGGAGTCCTCGAAGGGAGGGCTGAGAAAGGCGGGCGCCTTGAGCTCACCGGCCCGCTGCCCTTGAACGCTAGCAGCCGCATTGCGGCGCGGGGTTGGCAGCGAGGAGGGGTCCTCACGGCCGCTGAACGGGCAAACACTGGGGGCCAGGGCACCGGGAAGGAGGTCCTGTGATGTAGGAGAGGCGGGGGTCCGCGTTGGGCTTTGCCAGCTGCCGAAGAAAAAGCCAGCTTTGAGGACGTCAGTGGAGCCCGGTATTCTGAAAGGCGCCGGGTCCCCGGCTCGCCGCACCTCTGCGGCGGCTGGGAGGAGCGGCTATTACCGCTGGCCGCGGGCTTCCTTAAGGCTGTCTTATTAGCAAAGCCAGAAACAGGCACCTTGCAGATTAAGTATAGCGTTCCAGAATCAGAAATTAGTTAAAATTTGAAAGCTGCCTCTTTGCCCCCTGCAGCGTTGCTTGTTTGTAAATGAGGTCCTCTGCAGAAATGAAGCCAGCCGTCTTCCTTTTCGGGGAAATGTCCACAGCTTTTTTGTTCATTTGTTTGCTTGCTCGTTAACTTGCCCCTTCTGGCTAACAGAAATTTAAAGAGGGACAGGCACCTTTGGTGGGCGGGGAGAACATGCTTGGCTTTGATAAACAACCTAGGACAGGCAGGAACCTGAGCAGACTTAGCAAGAAAGCGTCCTCTTCGCGTCCCTTGTCTGTGATATTTTCATAAATTTGCAAAGTTGAGACCGTTTCTAAACTCTTTTAGCTATTGGATTGATTTCATGAATTTAGCTACCTTGTAATGGAAACTAAACAGGGTACGTGAGTGGGAGAACCATGCTCTGGAAGGCCCCTGCAGTGATTTCTGGGACTTGTGTCCTTTCACCAAGATGGAGATGGTCAGAGTCACCTGGTGCACAGGCCTCCCTGGGTGCTGGCAGTGGTGACAGGATGATCACCAGCGCTGTTTTGGTATCATGCAGCTTATGGCAAAGTGGCTGCTGGGCATTACCAAAGTCTATAGGGGTTACCCAGACAGAGGGGCTGAGGGCTTCCTAGGAGCTTTGAGGTTGGTTTCTGGCCCTTATTTATAAACCTCTCTCAGAAGCGTCAGATCTGGGTAAAAGCCTCAGTTTCAACAGAATATAATCTGAAAACACATCTTACCACCGTTGGTTAAACTTACATGAAAAGCAAAATCTTATAGTAATTTTATTCTCTTCTGTTGTGTTAGGATCCATGTGGCTTGACATAGACTTTGCTGTTTTCATTTCCAAGAAACAAACATTTCTCAGGTAGCAAGGCAGAGTGCTGGGTTGTGTAATTTTTTTAAAAATAGATAAATAAATAAGTGTTCTCTACCAGTATCCAGAGGCGGCACTAAAGCTTATGTAAATGAACCACTATGTCGAGATCACAGATAAAGACCTTCCTTGTTTACCAAGAAAACAATTCATGTTCTGCTGAAAGTCCAAAGTCATTCAATCTTAACATTATTCTGAGTGGTCTGGCTAATGTTATATCTTGGAAGAACAAACACAACTTTATTAGGTTATCAGTAAATTAATGTCACTGGAGCTCAGCAGTAATTAGTGGAATTACCAACCACATGCTCTTTCCTTCCCAAGCTGTAGCATGAGCCAGATCTCCTTGGTGACGATGATTTTGCTACGCACAATGGCAATGTGGATTTTTTTTTTAAGTGTGCTAGTCCATGGGTTTAAGAATTTATCTTTGGGCTTGGCACTCGTAGCTCAGTGAGTAGGGCACCGGCCACATACACCGAAGCTGGTGGGTTCGAGCCTGGCCTGGGCCTGCTAAACAACAGTGACAACCCAACCAAAAAAAAAAATAGCCAGGCTTGTGGGTGCCTGTAGTCCCAGCTACTTGGGAGGCTGAGGCAAGAGAAACGCTTAATCCCAAGAGTTTGAGGTTGCTGTGAGCTGTGACGCTACGACACTCTACCCAGAGCAACAAGTAAGGCTCCGTCTCAAAAAAAAAAAAAACTTTACCATTGGCAATTTTACAATCAAGATATTTTTCCTGTGAAGTTATTAAAATCTCAGTATAATATTCTTTTCTCTCTGTGAGCCCTGTGCAGTCTTCCCTTTATAGAAGATTCTGATGACCACATGCATTTTAAATGTTTTATGTATAGCCACTGAAAGATTTCCCATCTGTCAGAAGAGAAGGCCATTTCCAGATGAGCTGGTTATTTATGCTGAGCACATTGCAGTCTCCTGCTTTCCCCAGCCGGTCCTCACTGGGGCGTTCTGGCTGGTGCTGTCCGTCATGAGCGCCTCAGTCGTCACTGCAGGGAGACGCATGCCTTCCTTGGCTGTCGTGCTGGCAGCTTTGGGGATTTTCTTAAATGGCCGCAGTATTTATTAAAATATATGACTTTATATCAATACAAGTGTAACTGGAAATGACTGAGACAACACAGGAAATGCAAGGTATGTGACTGCTCCAGATTGTCACGTGCCTTCAAATCCTGGAGTCCAAATCTGAAGGATTCCTACTTGCTAATCAACTCAGTGTGTTTGTTTACCCTCTCTGTGTGTCTAGCTACAGGAAGAAATGTTTGGATTTTTGTCTTCCTTCCACAGGCACATGCCTGTCAGTGTGCGTGTTGTCAATCCGAGGCCAGGGCCATTAAGAAACATTTATACCCACAATGGAAATAGCGTTCAGAGCATGACAAGGAGGTGTTTTAGGTGGAATCCTCACTTGCAGCGAATAGCTGCTTGGAAAAGTTGTTCCTATTTCCCCCACAGAATGAACCAATTTCATAGCTTCTAATCAGTTAAAACTGGCATCCGGCAGAGTGTGTGTGTGAGGTGAGCACCATGTCTGGGGTGGGTTCCAGTGACAGTGCTGAACACCCTCTTTCAGGCCCAGCATCTGTCTTTCTGAAGGTCCACATGGCACGGTGGGCTGTCCCCACAGTGGGCCCTGACATAGGCCTGGCCATCAGGATTGTCCTGAGGAGGAGAAGGGTAAACAGTTTTCTACTGGAGCTATGGGGGAAAACAAGTGAGGGCTGCCCAAGTCCAGGAAACAGGGTCTCCTCGCACCTTTCAAGCCCCTAATTGAGCCTGTGGGGTGCTCTTGTCAACCATGTGAACCCATCACATATGCTGTTTGAGCTGGGTATCTACTGCCTTCCAGTACAGTGCCTGGTGGAAGTTAGGACTCAGGGGGCTCTAATTAGGGCACCCCCGGAATCCTGCCCAAGACCCTGTCTCTCCACTGGGGACTCCAGGAGACCTCCTAAAGGTGGAGACACTGCCCCTAAGAAGATAGTAGAAGCCAGAAAGGCGTGACCAAGGCTACAGGACCCCAATGGCCCTAGGGCCTGCATGGGACCCATGTGCCCATGGCCGCCACACTGCAGATTCTATGTGGCAATAGAAGAAGCAAAGATGACACTGATAGGATTCTGCCCTGCTCCAGTCCACCACAACAAGGCCCCCTCGGCCCACGCTGCCTGTTTACCCCGCAGAGCTGCTGCAGAGATGCCTTGTCACCAGCCCTTCCAGGGCAGGCCACGCCCAGGCTGGGCAGGGCTGCTAGAGAGGACTCGTTTCTCTTCAGCGAGAAGGATTATGTCAATTCGGCTGCCATAGGAGGGAGGGCTCCTGACTTAAACAAGACCTTATTCATTTAGCATAATGGTGTTATTGTTGTTCAAGGAAAAGATTTTTTTTCCTAAGATAGTTTTATTTCAGTATTTTCTTTAACATCCAGAAAATATCACTTTAATTATTGCTTAAACCACAGATTCTAAGTGGCTTTGTTATAGCAGGGTCCATGGAGCCCACCGGCAAGACACAGCCGGGGTGCGGTGCCCACAGGCCTGGGCAGTAAGCTAGCCTTACTTTATCCTCACTAGATCTCACAGTGATGCCTTATGTTTTGCTACAAGATTGCCTCCTTTCCTCCCTGTGCAGTTTCCGTGGTGGATTCTCTGAGACCAGAACCCTGGCCATCCTCATGTCCTACCCTGCCCCACCCATGTCTTCTCTAGAGTCCATAGCCCACCAGGGTCAGCCCACCTCACCCCCTACCCAGTTGGCCACCTGGCCTTCCTGAAGCCTGCCCTCCTGTCCCACCTGCCATTCCTGAGAGAGATGGCCCTTCTGTGCCCCCGCATGCCCCATCAGGATTTTCATCACACCACATTGGCCTCCCCCCATATGCCCTTCTTGGCCCCAGTGCCTCAACCCTGGTCAGCAGCTCTGGAGCTTGCTGAGAGATTGTTGAAACCAAGGGAGCCAGCAGCCCATAGCCTGGGTCTGGCTTGCTCACAGGGCCCAGGCACAGCTGACCTGGGCAGCACCAACTGTTCCCCAAGCCCATGTACCCCTGAATGAAGCTTAGAAAGGGTTGTCCTGAGCAACTTCCACCCAGGAGGATAAAGCCAGCAATTTGCCCAAGCAAGAAATTTTTTGCAGAATAATGCCTGGCATGTTATACTCTTGTCTGACCAGTTACCACTGAAATAAAAGCAGCTCACGTGTCACGTAGCAAAGCCCATATCTTGGTGGGGAGAAGTCTAGAAAGCATATTCCCTTCAAGAGACATATGGTGCTCTCTGCCCAGGGTGGTTCTCACTGTATAGGCCTTACCACCTCTAGAGGAGGCAGTTGTGAGAGGAGAGGAGGGGAGATGCACTTGTTCTTCTGGAAACTTCTACCACATCACAGGGGTGGTCCTATAGGGCTGTGCCTAGGAGGATTGAAAGCCACGGTGCTACTGAGCAGCTTCTGCTGTAGGGCATCCTGCATAGCACAGGGTAGCCTGAGCAGAACGGCCAGCCCAGATGCCCACAGTGCTGAGGCGGGATGGACAGCCCCTCCCCCCACACACACACAGAGGATGGCCAGCCTGAAATGCCCACAGTGCTGAGGCGGGACAGCCCCTTCCACCCACACACGCACAGAGGATGGCCAGCCTGAAATGCCCACAGTGCTGAGGCGGGACAGTCCTCTCCGTACACACTGCATGTGGCAGTGCCGTTCACACAGAAGGGAGCAAATAGAGACCACGGGCAGAGTCTGAGACAGGACGTGGGAACCATGCTTAAGGATGTGCAAGGACAGCCCTGCAAAGAGCCTCATTTCTTAGAGGTTTCTGGAAGGATTTTTGACTGAGGCATGGTAGGAAGGAGGACTCTGAGCCAAGACTTGTGCCAGAAAAGGGACCACTCCCCTGAGCATTCAGATGTCACTCCAGTGGCAGTGGGGAAGCCTTGAAGAAGATCAAGGGGATGATAAGATAGGACATATGGTTTAAGAGAGCCTGGGCTGTGGGCTCCAATGTGGGCTGGAGATGCTGGGGTGGAGGGGACTGCACTGGGCTGGGGAAGGGTTCCAGGTGTGGGAAGTGAGGCAGCTGGGGCAGCTGGGGAGGACAGGGAGGAGTGGGAGATGGTCACAGCAGGGCCAGGAACACAGGAGCCCAGGCAACCTGGAATTTCAGATAAGCAGCAAATGGCTTAGTATAAGCATGCCTCATGCAACATCTGGGATATACTTATACCAAAAAAATTGTTTCTCTGAGATGCGTATGTAACAGGGCAGCCTGTGATTTTATTTCCTGCATCTGGCAGCCCTAACCACAGCAGCTCAGGGGGTTAGGTGTTCCCTGTGGACATTCAGGAGGTGGTGGGTAGGTGTCTGTACAGATGTAGCATTCAGAAGAGAGGTGTGGCTAAGACAGGCTCTGTACTTTCTTTTGCGGGTTTTATTTCCAGTATTGCATTTTCTTCTCAAGAGAAATGTGTGCTGTTTATCTGAGCTGGGACAGTCTAGAATCTCTCTGAGGGAGCTACCTCTCTGAGCTAGGACAGTCTAGAATGGGTGCTGGGAGTGAGCAGTTCCTCCAGTCTAAAGGGTCTTAACTTCATCTGCAGAACGATGGCAGCTAGGTCCTTTGGCCATGAATATAACTGGCAACCTTTTCAGTGTCTTTCACAGTTGTTGGTCTGCTTGAGTTGTCTTTGTCTTATAGCAAGGAAGCTGTTTTGTATTTTCCTACGAATGCATCTTCTTTACCCATCATGTTCTATTGACGCTTACCTTATTTTTCTAGTTCTTTGCATTTGTGGATGGTTGCCCTTTTTGTGAATTGGCGTTTTTATGTTATTTCTTGATTAGAATGGACAGTGATTAATCTCTGTAATTAGGCTCCTTCCCTCCCAGCACCAAACCCAGTTCTTGAGTTTACTTATTCTGCTTTTATCCTTAAATGCCTGATCCATTTGTTCTTGTCCTTCCTAGTGCAGGAATGAAACGTCAGTCCTCTTTCTGGCATCTTGGCTGCATCCCCTGAGTTTTTGTCTGTCTTGTGCCCATTGTTGATATTTTCTGGATTTTCTGTGTCTGTGGTTTCTATTTCCTCTTTGATATGTGAATTTCTTGGAAGCGAGGTTTTATAAATCCCAGTGGCTCAGGCTTTTTGGTTCCTCTCCCGATGGCTAGTTTTATTGTACTGTGGCCAGGAAATAGATCATGGACCACAGCCACTACTTAGCATGTTGTGGGTTCCTTCCTGGTCTTATAAATTTTTCCTCTTATAAATGTCTCATAAATCCATGGGAAGAGTGTGGAATTTTTATGTGTCAATTATAGTCAGCATATTAAATTATAATATGTTGTCCTCTGTACCCCTATTTATTTTAGTCTTCCAGATCTATGAAAATTACATTAAAAGCTCACACTGCTTCTGTGATTCTGTCAGTTTTCCCTGTGGTTATATTCCTGGATGCTCTGCCAGATGACCTTTTTTTGAGACAGGGTCTCGCTCTGTTATCTATGTAGAGTACAGTGATGTCATCATAGCTCACAGCAGCCTCAAACTCCAGGGCTCAAGGGATCCTCCTGTCTCAGCCTCCCAAGTAGCTGGGAATGCCGGTAGTAAACCCCCCCCCTTGCATCTAGCTAGTGTTTCCTTTTTTAGCAGAGATGGGTCTCACTCTTGCTCAGGCTGGTCTCAAACTCCTGGGCTCCAGCCATCCACCTGCCTCGGCCTACAAGAGTGCTAGGATTACAGGTGTAAGCCACTGCACCCAGCTGACTTCTAGGGCTTAACCTTCCCTGTCTCATTCATTGCTTTTTAATTGTATTTTTAGCTGTGGTAAAATACACACAACATGAAATTTACCTTCCTAACCATTTTTAAGGATACAGTTCAGTGGCATTAATACACTCACATTGATATACGACCATTATCACCACCATCCCTCTCCAGGACTCTTGTTGTCTTGCAAAACTGAAACTAACCCTTCATTCCTCACTCCCCACCAGGCCCTGACACCCACCATCCTACTTTCTGTCTCTGATTTTGACTATTGCAGGGACCTCATATAGGTGGAATCATACAGTATTTGTCCTTTTATAACTAGCTTCTTTAATTTCCTTAAGGTTCATCCATGTTATAGCGTGTGTCAGAATTTCTTTCTTTTTGAAGGACAGATACTCCGATTGCAAGCACACACCACATTTGTCTGTCTGTGATGTGCCGTGACGTGAGTACCCAGATCTCATTGCTTTCGCGTCTTCTGGATATACACCCCAAAGTGCAACTGCCGGATCAGACAGTAATTCTATGCTTCACTTTTTGAGGAACCAAATACTGTTTACTGTAATGGCTGCCCCACTTTACGTCCTGCGAACCCTGCACAGGGTTCAGATTTCTACACATCCAGGTGTGGTGACACCTCAGTCATGCTGTAGACGCCAAAGTCCACAGTGGGAGGCCAACCCAGGGGAGCTGATCAGGAAAAAACAGAAGAGAAACGTTTCTCTACATCCTTGCTAGAACTTTTTATTTCCTGAGGGTTTTTTGTGGGGTTTTGTTTGTTTGTTTTGATAGTAGCCATCCTAAAAAGTGTAAGGGGCCATTCATTATGTTGTATTAGAATTTTGGTGGGTGGTGGTCCTGGGCATGACCCACGCCAGGGAGGAGGATGGAGCAGGTGGGGGGGGCCCTATGCACAGAGAGTCTGTGACCGGGTGGCAGGAGTTACGAAGCAAGGTCAGAAGCTGCTCCACTGATGCCAGTGTGTGGACACCAAGGATGTAGGGAAAGACCACCAAGCTGAGTGCAGGCCCTGCACATCTAACACAGATCAGGCACCTCACAGGACAGCAGCACCTCTGGGGACAGTAGGCTGGAATGTGGTCCTTGTCCTGGTCTGCAGGCTGGCTGGGAGGATCAAAATCAGACAGAATGAGCATTGGCGTGGTGAAGGACTCACTGGGCCCGCAGCTGTGTGAGCAGAAAGTGAACAGCCTGGGCCCAGGAGGGCTACCCCTTCCCTCACTCCCCTTCCACTGGCTATTCAGAGCTTGAGAAGCTGCAATGAGAGTGGGGACAGAGAATGTCTGAGGTCAGGGTCCGCAGCCCTTCTGGAGAGGCCTGTGGACAGAGAGGGGCCAGAGTGAGAGAAAGTTCAGAAGGACCACAGTAGGGAGACGTCCAGAGGACACTGGGCCATTGTTGGCACCTCACTTGAGGACTGCGGTACCTAAACAGACCAGGTGGCCACACAGGAGCACAGGGATGAATCGTGGTGGCCAAAGGGGCCCTGCTCTGGAGACCTTGACACTGGGGAGGCAGAATTGGGCAATTCATGGGCCGGGAGCTCCAGGTTCCTCCTGACCCCTGCCCGCACCATGCTGAGTGCTTCATCCTCTGGAAGGGTCATCCCCAGACTCCCTCTGTCCTGCCCTGTCCTGCCAGGACCATGCATGCGGGTGGGGCCTGGGCAGTGCGTCTTCTGGAAGTGCTGAGGACCTGATCTGGAGCCTGATCTGGAACCCAAGCCGCTTTCTATCCATTTGTATCCACTCTGCTCCCGGAAAGAATTTATGGTGGCTTTCGGTAGGGCCACATGCGTCAAAGGTGCCAAACTGTGAGCTACATCACAGGGCACTGAGAGGAGGCAACAAACAAATGCTTATCCAAAACCATCTAGGAGAGCCAGGCTGAGGAAGGGTAAAGGTCATCAGGCCAAAACCCTCTGAGCTTTCAGAGTGGAGCAGAGGGCAAGGTTGAGAACACCCCTGGCACAAGCCCAGGCCCTGAGACCCTGAGCTCGGCCATGCAAAGGGCCCCTCCTCGCTGGGTGGATGCCAGGTTCCTTCCAATTTGTTGTTCTTGGTTCTTGTTTTCTCT
>CAUYQV010020916.1:0-12078 GCA_963574575.1 Galagoides demidoff | reverse complement strand
CACCTAAGGTGGCGGGTTCGAATCCCCAGCCCGGCCCGCCAACAGCTACTTGGGAGGCAGAGGCAGGAGACTCGCTTGAGCCCAGGAGTTGGAGGTTGCTATGAGCTGTGATGCCATGGCACTCTACCCAGGGGGATAGCTTGAGGCTCCATCTCAAAAAAAAAAAAGATGATACTTACTTCCCCAAAGCCCTAACAAGTGAATTTCTCCCCACTCCTTCCCCCTTCAGCTTGTTGTCAAAGGCTGCTTAGATCATTCATATCTCGTAAATGTCCACAATAAAATGAAGAGGGAGAAATCAGATTTAAAATTAGACAAAAACATTACAGAAAAAATGAAGTATTTTATAGATAAACTTCACGCTATGGTGTTGAAAGTTAAGGTCCACAAATCAAAAAGCAGTCATTCCTACAGAGCTAGGCTTTTCCACTGCACTCTCAGTGAATCACGCTGTGGTTAGTTGAAAGTGCTGTTCACATAATAAATTAACCACCTCATTTCCTTCATCACCAAAATATACATAGCACCCCCATACAGATTTGTTTTAATAAAAGTAATAAAGCAAGCCCAGAGGTTATGGCTGTTATGACATAATCACACCTCAGAGATTTAAAAACACTCACTTGCACATCATGCCTCAAAAAGTCTTTGCAAACCCCCATCCAACAAAACCTAGCTGCACTCATACCCTCTGGTCCCATTTATTCCAAATAAATAATGAAACATGAGTCTTGTATATAACAGAAGAAAATTCTCCGTTTTAATTATGCATTCAAAAAGAACTTTTTAGTAATACCATACAATCAATAGCTTGGTTACCCTGATCCAGATTATTAAAAAAATTGTATCACCACAGTTAACAATACACTAAGAAGGCAACCAACTAGCTTACTATCTCACTCAAAACAAAAATTCTTTCTAAGGTTAGTTGTTCAAAATGACAACGCATATATTTCTTTGTATGTACTAAAAAATAATCTTCATTCTATACAAATTCAGAGTAAAATAATGTGGGGGGGGATCTCTCTTCAGTATAATTTTCCCTCAATATGGACTTTTACCCTTAGAATTCCTTTCCATGGGCTCGGTGCCTGTGGCTCAATCGGCTAAGGCGCCAGCCACATACACCTAAGGTGGTGGGTTCAAATCCCCAGCCCGGGCCCGCCAAATAACAATGATGGCTGCAACCAAAAAATGGCCAGGCGTTGTGGTGGGCGCCTGTGGTCCCAGCTACTTGGGAGGCTGAGGCGGGAGACTCACTTGAACCCAGGAGTTGGAGGATGCTGTGAGCTGTGATGCCATGGCACTCTACCCAGGGGATAGCTTGAGGTTCCATCTCAAAAAAAAAAAAAAAAAAGAATTCCTTTCCATGATCACCAGGAAGACAGACACCATAATACAACTGTTTAAAGTGTAAGATGAATTTGGTAGAGAAATATGTCATAAGTGAACTCACACAGTAATTCCATGAGGCCCATTTTCCTGTCTCTGTACCATATCACTTTGCAGACAGGCTTCATTTCTCACCTCAATTCTATAAAACCTCATGGTCCTTCCTGCAGGATCATGCATTTAATGCATATTGTCACTATAATGATAATGCCTTCCTCTTGAATTGAAAATGCAACATCATCTTACAAGTAATTAAATTTACCTGTGTTATTCTTAAAGACCATGATTAGCACCCACCCCCAACACACATATCTTAATATCTGAAATGAGTTAATCACTATTCCTGAAAAAATGCAGATAACGGATATTCAGAATATAGTCTTAAAATTCTCAGAAGTACCTCTTTTAATGTCTATATGCTTTATTTCTTTTCTCAATTGCTATAACTACCTACAATAATCCTATATTTGGGTTTTCAATGATTTTTTCTAATGTAAACATTATTATATTAAACAGACAGTATTTTTTTTTTGCCCTAAATTAAAAGTGATGTCCAAGGTTCTCCCTTACTTAGCATGCCAAACAGTTATCCACAGATATCCAAAGATTCCGCAAAACAGAAAGGAATATCTATATGGATGCTAGAAATAAACATTTATTGGAGTGATCTTATCCCACTAACTTTTATAAAAACTATCCACCCACACATTATAACAATAGGCCTGACCAGTATATTAAAAACTTCCCTACAAAGAAAAAATTATAAACTCATATTTTAAAAGATAATTTCACTTAAAAGAAAAAATTCTGGCTCAGTGCCTATAGCTCAAGTGGCTAAGGTATCAGCCACATACACCAGAGCTGGCGGGTTCAAATCCAGCCAGGCCTGCCAAACAAAAATGACAACTACATCCAAAAAATAGTCAGGCATTGTGGCGGGTGCCTGTAGTCCCAGCTACTTGGGAGGCTGAGACAAGAGAATCATTCAAATCCAGAAGTTGGAGATAGATTACTGTGAGCTATGATGCCACAACACTACCCCGGTCAACAGCTTGAGGCTCTGTCTCAAAAAACTAGCCTACTAACTCACTCAAAACAAAGACTCTAAGGTTAGTTGTTCAAAATGACAACAGAAAACAAAAAAGAAAAGACAAAAGAAAAAATTCTATTCCAATAAATCTCATTGCAACAAGGGAACATGCTGCTGGAATTTTCTTTGATACAGATATTACACTATATTAGTTATGAGTTATTCTTATTGCCAATTTAGTTATAACTGAAGTTTACAAATGCTCCCTCTGATCTGTCCTGAAAAGAATTATTTCCATAGATAATGTACATTGTAGAAGGGAAAAGTAATGTAGAGATGTGTGCTACATTAATGAACTCTAGCTCTTTCATCAGTGATAGTTCTTCACTTTCCTTCGTTGTTCTCACTTCAACTATCTAGCTATTCTAATGCTTTCTGGCCCTAAATTCTCAAACACCTTCCAGTGCAGGAGCTCACATCACACACAGTGCTCCAACAGAAAGATCCCAGTCAAAGGAGAACAGAAAGGAAAGGTGCGTAAGACCGTTCTCCCCTATTGCACTAGGTTTCAAGAACTTTTACTTGCTCATTCACTTATAGAGATAATTAGCATCCGTGCTTTCTATTTCTCAATTCCTGATTTTAATTAAAATTCAACACAGAAAACAGTGTTCAAAGGCATTTTTTGAAAAAGACATTTCACAACCTCAGGGCACTGATTAAATGGCACATATAATAAATAATAGTTTTTTTAAAGGATCAATGAGGAAAGAGTTGCCAGTGTCACCTCCATACACTGGACTACATAAAACTTTCTATCCCAAAGAATGGAAATAATGGAGCATTGGTTATTCTGGTTATTACTTCAGCTTTGAAACAGATTAAATTTTGAATATATAACAAGGCCTTCACAAGGCCAGCCACTCCCTATAAACTAAATCCAAGGACTTGAAATTTACCCTGGGGAAAACAAAGGCACAAAATTGGAGATATAATCAATGTTCCAGTTCATAGAACATGTCAATGAGACAGACTATTTTCAGGTAACTGAGTTCTTATCATTAAGCTGTAAAAAAATACAGCGCAAGTAAGTACAACTTAAAACAAGAAAAAAGGCTACTGATGAAATAATAATGTGATTTCACCATCATTTTTAAACATTTATTGAAACTGTTCTTAATAAACTGAGTACCAATACTCTATGTTACAAAGAAACTGTCATGTTGGAGATATGGGCACATGTCCTCCCTCAGTTATCTGTGAGAGATTGGTTCCAGGACCCTCAGCAGATATCAAAATCCATAGATGATTAAATCCCTGACATAAAATTATAAAATGATGTATTTGTATTTAACCTATGCATATCCTCCCATGTACTTTAAATCATCTTTACATACCTAATGCAATGTAACTGCTATGTAGATAGTTGTTACACTGTATTGTTTAGAGAATAATGTCAAGGAAAAAGTTTATATGTTTACTACAGGCACAACTCTTCTTTTTTTCTTAAATATTTCCAATCTGTAGTTAGTTGACTCCACAGATGTGGAACCCCCAGACATGAGAGTTGCAACGTATAAATATATATACATGTGTATGTATATATATATGTATACACACACACACACACATATATAGATATAAACATGCACACACAGGGTGTCCAAAAAGTTAGTGAGAAATTTAAAACAGTAAATTACTAATTTTATATCTGTATATGTATAGAGAGAGAAGAGAAAGAGAGACAAAATTCTGATAGACAATGATGCAGATACAGGAGTAGATCGTGATACTTGTCCAGCCAAAGAGATAAACAAATTCTTGCCTTGAACATGAAGGACTTAAAACTATTAAGGATCAAAGTATAAGACTGAAGGAAAACATGGATTTTTAAGATATTTTCCTGGAAAAAAGATTCATTTAAAAAAAATACTAGGAACTAACAGTACAGGTTTACACAACAAAAATTATAAGTGAGAGGGTACAAAATTTTACAGTGTATTTATAAAAAATAGAGCTTAAAAATATAACAAATGATGATCAACTATATATTCATTCACACCATACATTCATTCATTCAGAAATACTTACTGAATATCTACCATGCACCAGGTTCTGGGAACTACAGACACAGAGGTGAAAATGCTCTGCCCTCATATAAGCATTTACATTCCATTAGAAGGGACAGACAGTAAGCAAATCAATACAATGATTTCAGAAATTTAAACACTAGCTTCTTGGACAGGGCATTGTTTAAAATAACAGGATTGTGTTTCACAGAGAAAATATCCTATCACAGTCCTGCTGTCTTCCACCTTTTCCCAGCTACCTACTACCCCATGAACTTCTCTCTTTGGAACTCTTCTCATCCACTTCCTTCCTTAGACTATTTCTGTGGGCATCCTGGGGATGCCATCTGCTCAGACAACCAGCTTTCTCTTCTAGCATCTTTAAGACCTCACTCTCTACTTCTACCTCCTCCTAGAGACATCAAATATATTAAAATCCTGGCCTCCTTAAACATTTTTCCTTAAAGATTTGTATACACTTGTCCCTTAAATACTTACCTTTCATTCAGTCCTGGATATACTTCTGACCTCTGCTTCCACCACTCCAGTGAAATTATTTTTGTATGATCACCATAGAAAAATTAATTTTTAATTAAGTACAGCACACACATTTTCAGTTCCGATCTACTTTATCTTTGCAGTGTTTTACAATACCGACTTTTTCTTCATCAAACCCTCAGCCTTAGATACTCACATAACCAGATTTCCCCCCTAAATAACATACATGGCAATGTGCATTCAAAGTGCCTGGAAAACTTGTTAAAATCAGATTCTGATTCTTCAGGCCTGGGATGGGGCCCAAGAAGAGGCTTTGAGTCTCTCAAACCAGACCAGCAGCATAGTTACCACCTGGGAGCTTACTAGAAACACAGACGCTCACTGCTGACTGCAGATGAAATCAATCAAAATCTGCATTTTAACAAGACCTCAAAGGGGCTTTATGTGCACATTCAAACTTCAGAAGCATTAGAGACCAATAGTTCTCAAACCTAAGCCAGACTTCGGGGCCCAACCCTCTCAATTTCTGAGCCTATATAGGTCTAAGAAGAGGGTGCAAAAATCTGCATTTCCAACAAATTTTCAGATGATGCTGATGCTGCTGATCTGGGGACCATATTTTGAGAACCAGTGGTCCTCAGCCATGACAGTATATGAGAATCATCTGTGGAATTTGTTGGCATGTGAGCCCCACCCCCAGACCAATTAAACTAAAATCTCTGGGGATGTAGCCTAGACGAGGTATTTTGAAAAGCTCCCCTGCTTAATCTTAAGGTTTCTAATTTAGATAGTTTAGGAGGGAGGGAAGTACTGGTGAAATGAAAATAGTATAGGATGAATGCTAGTCGAATGACAGTACTATTATTATAACACATTATACTATTATTCCTTAAACATCTCCTCTACCCAACTCTGCCCTGTAAATAAGCACCTGAAATTTAAGTCCTAGGCCAATCTTTCTAAAATGACCATAAAAGCAAAACAAATGATATTTAATTCTTATAATTCAGGGAAGAAAAATCCACATTGGTGAGATAAGAAATTTAGAAACATTATGTCAAAACTGGGCATTAAAGAATACTTGACTTGGTGCAATATTAGTGTCCTGAAGAAAATTTGTGAGAATATTATGAAAGGAAATGTTATCTAAACTATTAAATGAATTTTTTCATTTTCACTAATAAATGAAAAGAGTATAATTTTTTCAGATTATATAAATAAATCCTCATTGTTAAACATATGTGCACCCACATACAAATGTTTAAGAAAGAATCTAAAACCAACCAAAAGCCAGAGTTTCTGAGTTAAAGTCCCTTTATTATTTGACCAAAATTTTCTGCATCTTTTTTAAAAATTATAAAATATTTAACAAAGGTTTTATAAAGTACAGGCAGTCTCTGGGTTACAAATGAGTTAGGTTCTGTAGGTTTGTTCTTAAGTTCAACTTCTATGTGGGTTAGAACAGGTACATTTACCTATTACCTGTAATAGCTTCTATTCCTAAGTGCACATTGTATGTCAGATAGATGTTTATAACTCGGGGACTTACTATAATGGCCTCTGTAAATGTAAGTTGTGCATAATAAGTTGGATGTTTATAACTAGGGGACTGCCTGTACATGAGATACTGTGTACCCACCAATCACCTTAAGAAATAAAATATTATAAATATTTAAAATAGGAACTCCCAGTTCCCATTTTCTCTCATTCCATGCCCTATCCAAAGTAACTATCATCTTAAATTCTGTGCTTATTTTTGTATTTTCACTATATATAGGTATCCATATTCTATAGTACTTTTTCATATTTTTATATTTTATATCAATTCTATTAGTGTACATATTCTACAACTTTCTTTCTCTCAACATTATTATCTTATGACATCTAACCATCAATATAGGTAGCCATAATCACGTCATTTTCAGTTATTCAGATAATATGCCATAGCCCGAGTATACTACTTTATTTTTCCATTTTTCAGATGATGAACACAATATTTCAACATTTTCACTACTATAAAAAGTGCTTCAATGAACTTCTTTTTCATGTCTTCTCATGCCCATGTAAGAGAATTTTTCTAGGCTATGTATATTTAGCAATAGAATTGTGGAGCTAAAGAGAATCCCTATCCTCAACATTACTAATTTCTAATTGCTTTCCAAAGTGGCTGCACCATTTTATACGAATAATGTACAAGATTCCTAATGTTCCACATGCTTGCAAATTAGAATTGCTAAGTAATT
Organism: Galagoides demidoff; assembly: GCA_963574575.1. Taxonomy (NCBI): domain Eukaryota; kingdom Metazoa; phylum Chordata; class Mammalia; order Primates; family Galagidae; genus Galagoides; species Galagoides demidoff. The sequence goes on along the minus strand of CAUYQV010020916.1, from coordinate 4,846 downwards.
AGTCTGACAGGAATGGTCAGACTAATTTCTGACAACCTGAAGGGTTTCCCATCATAGCTTTGTTTCCATTTCCTCCATTTCCAGTAAAAGTGGTAAGTTTCTTCATTATCTCTATTGTTTTGTGTGTGTATCTCCTCTTCTGTGAACTGTCTCTTCATATCCTTTGCCTATTTTTCTGTGGAATTGTTCATCTTTTTTTCTCTTAGTTTGTAAGGGACTTTTATATATTCTGAATCATTTATAGATTGTGCTGCAAATATTTTCTCCCTGTCTGTGGATTATCTTATAATTGTTTTCTGATCCAGATACATTTTATATTTTAATGTAGAATTTCTTAATTTTTTACTTTGTGGTAGTATTTTTAATGTTGTATATAATTTGTCCAGTGAATAGAATTATTAGTTTTAAACAGTAAAAATACTTTAAAATTTAGATACCTTAGAAACTGTAATAGTGATTTTTGTGCTGATGTATGAAAACCAGAAGGTGAACTTGGGTGGAAACTGAAATGGATTTAGTTTCACTGCCAAGGTCAATGACATACAAAGAGTAAGCAAACAAAAGATAAAGGAAATTAGATATGTCATTATTAATAATTTAGGGCATTACTGGTAAAAGGTTCTTTAAACCATGCTAACATTTCTTAAACACTAGGGTATATGTGTGTTTATGGTTTATTACATTGTTTGTGACTTTTCAGAACCTCAGAAAACTAAAACTAGTATTTCACCATAGGAAGAATAATTCACACTGAAGAAAAAAACACCCAGAATAGAAATTTCAAAACTTGAAATTTATACAATAATTAGCAAATTCTAACACGTGAGTTTGGTTCCATTACTTGTTTTCATTCAGTTAGGTTTGTGCATTGTCACAAATGAATGAAATATTAATATTTGAACTGTAAGGCTCAGTTTGAATTTCATTTATCATACCCTGCAAAGCAGTGATCTGGGACTTGGAATCAAGGGACAAGATTACAAAACTATTTTTGCAGGTAATTAACTTGTGTAAATAATGCCTCTGTTTTAGAATCATTTTTTCGGTTTTACCTTTGTGTTTTCTCTATTTCAAAATATTGCTTTTGTGTAAGGGGTAAAAATCCAGGAAAAAGTCACCTAAGCAACTGCCTACTGGCAGACTTTTTTCTGCATCCCACTGTACAATGACAAATAATTAAGGAATTAAAATGTTTTAGAAGATTTGAGCAACATTGATGAGAAACCTTACCTTTTCCTTAACCTTAACCCAGACTAAAACTACATTTCATAATTCCTGTATGTTAACTATAAAACAATTATAGTTTAGCAGAGTAGAGTCATCCCCGATAAGTTGTTTTTTGCTATTGTTGTTTTTACCCAGAACTAATCCCATAGAAGGAGTAGTAAAATAAATGCAAATTCCCACTTTTGAGGTTTTACAATAAAAAATTTTAGCTGGAAAGATGATTTTCCTTTTACAGAGACTATTCATTATCCACAATAATGAGGAATAAAGATGGCCTGGATATAGAATCCAATAAGGGTTCCAAACACTTATTTTAGATAACCATTTCATTCTCTAACATCATCAAATGATGTAACAGAGAGGCACAAAAGGATAAAATTCAGAGGGCTGTTCTAAGTCTTTCCTACCTCACTGAGCCTACTCATTACTAAATGAAGGTGTCAATGAGCATGAAAGTATATAAAACATAATCCAAAGAAGAAATAAATTGTAAGTGAATCCAATGCATTTAAGTTGTGCTTTCAGGACAGGAAAAGGCCAAGCTAAACCACCATTCCCCGTGTCCCAGAGAACTCAACAGAGCCAACCCTGCATCATCTTGGTCTCACCCTGGAGTGTTTTCTTAGGAGTAATACCAAGCCACTTTCCAGCAAAGTCTTTAGGGGTCAGTTAGGGATATGTTGTCATCCGACCACACTAGCTGCCTCTCTCTCCAAAAATAATGACAAGCATGTGTTTTTAAAATCAGCTCTCCCGTTTTCTAAGACAAGGGTTGGAGTGCTGCCTATAGCATTTTAGCTATTATTAAATCCAAAGCATTTTAGTTTCTATTGAAATAATACTACATAACTTCTATTATTTCATCTAACTGTTTAACATTCTTCCTTTGAACAGCTTTCATTTCTAAAAAATCAGCAATGTTTATACATCTACTCCTATCTTACATCAAAAAGAATGTAAGCATTAAGTTTATATTAAAAGCACTTAGAGGGCCCAACTAAAAAGAAATTCAGTCCCACTCCAGTTGTAAGGGAAATCTACTGTATCAAAGATTAAAATTAAGGGGCCCATTGGATAAGATATGGAAATGGATATATATTTTATAATAACTTTCCTAATATATATTTACTACATAAAGCTTGAAAACAAAATGTAAAAAAATATATAAAATCCTTAATCATATCAAGCAAAGATATAAGTCAACTGACAAGGCTTATTCAATATAAACATATATCTATATTTTAAAAAGACTAGTTTTATCTGCATCAACACTTCTGTTGAAATTTAAAAAATATTATGTCAAGAGCAATTTCTCACGTTATTAAGTCCTCCTTGAAAGCCTACAGTTTAATGGTTATTTACTATTTCAACTGATACCTTATATAATTATTTATGTATTTATTTTTTGAGACAGAGTCTAACTATGTCACCCTTGGTACAGTGCTGTGTTATCACAGCTCACAGCAACCTCAAATTCTTGGGCTTAAGGGATTCCCCTGCCTCAGCCTCCCAAGTAGCTGGGACTACAGGTACCTGCCACAACACCTGGCTATTTTTTCTGTTACAGTTGTCATTGTTGTTCAACTGGCCAGACTTGGGTTCAAACCTGCCACTCTTGGTGTATGCAGCTGGCGCTGTAACCACTGTTCTATGGGCGTCAAGCCTGATACCATATTTTTTAAAAACTAATCTCCCACTGTAGTTGTTCCCAACATTTTGCTAGCCAAGCAAACTTGTATAAATCTTCACACTATTTCTTTTACTGCTGTAACAGGGATGGATTTTTTAAAAGTGTATCTTGATAGGTATTGATCATTTACTAGAAATAGCAATTTACACTTCTATGAGTGTAAATTCACTGTATCATGATCTGCACAGATTTTTTATCATCTTATTACAACTTTATTTAATTGTTAAGTTGAAATAATACCTTTTAAAATGTGGGTTACTTTGATAAAAAGAAAGGTTTTATTTCATCCACGGTAAATGGTATATAGAGGCTATTTATTTAATTTATGTAAATGCTTCACATAAACCAACATATAAATGTGTATAAATCTACAAGGAAAAACCTTAATAACCTTAATAATAAAAACCTTACTAACAAAATATGTAATTATCATAAATACATATACATTTGTGTCAAATAATTTTCCCAAATCGTCATATGGCTTTAAATTTCTGTATTAAAGAATAACCCAGGCTTGGCGCCTGTGGCTCAATCAGCTAAGGCACCGGCCACGTACACCTACGGTAGCGGGTTCAAATCCCCAGCCCGGGCCTGCCAAACAACAATGATGGCTGCAACCAAAAAATGGCCGGGCGTTGTGGCGGGCACCTGTGGTCCCAGCTACTTGGGAGGCGGAGGCAGGAGACTGCTTGAGCCCAGGAGTTGGAGGTTGCTATGAGCTGTGATGCCATGGCACTCTACCCAAGGGGATAGCTTGAGGCTCCATCTCAAAAATAAATAAATAAATAAATAAAATAACCCAGCAAATCCACTCTGAAGTATATACACAAGAGAAATAAAAATGTACATCATAAAAACTTGTACACAAATGTTTAGAGCAGTTGAAAAGTGGATATAACCCAGACGTCCATCAGATAAAATGTCACACACACACAAATACTATTTGGCCATAAAAAAGAGAAGTACTGAGAAGAAAAAAAGAAAGAGACAGAGAGAAGTACTGATAAATACTGCAACATGGAACAACATTGGAAATATTACAAGTGAAAGAAACCAATCACAAGAAGTCACATACTATATGATTCCATGTATATGACATGTCCAGAGCAAAGTAGACTAGTGGCTACCTAGGGCTAGGGAAAAAAGGGAGATGGGGAGTGACTGCCAATAATTATGCGGTTTCTTTAGGGGTAATGAAATGTTTGATTTTTACAAGCCTATGAATATACTAAAAATCATTAACTTGTACATTTTAAATGGGTGAAGGATATGATACACACTATAAGTTAAATCTCAACAAAGTTGTTTTAAGACATAGGGTCTTGCTATGTTGCCTAGGCTGGAGTGCAATGGCTACTATAGGTACAAATCATTGTGCACTATAGCCTCCAACTCCTAGGCTCAAAGGATCATCCTGCCACTGCCTTCCAAGTAGCTAGGACTATAGGTGTACACCAGTGCACAGTTGAGGGTATTTTTAAAATGTATACATTAATATACAATGGTATATTAAGACTCCTGCAAAAACAATGGATCTGTCTCATATTCTAATTTTTAGAAAAGCTTATAATATTTCCTGAAGCTATATTGTTAGATAACAGACTGTTCATGGCATACTTTCTTAGGAAACCATCTGCTATTAACATGAAATCTCCTCCTTTGTTCTATGTGCTTTCACCTTACATTCTATTTTGTCTAATAATAACATTGCAGTGACCATCTTTTTCATTTGTATGAAAATTTTTTTTTTTTTTGAGACAGAGCCTCAAGCTATCCCCCTGGGTAGAGTGCTGTGGCATCACAGCTCACAGCAACCTCCAACTCCTGGGCTCAAGCGAGTCTCCTGTCTCAGCCTCCCAAGTAGCTGAGACTACAGGCACCTGCCACAATGCCCGGCTATGTTTTGGTTGCAGCCATCATTGTTGTTTG
>CAUYQV010020913.1:0-21496 GCA_963574575.1 Galagoides demidoff | reverse complement strand
GGCGCCCGCCACAACGCCCGGCCATTTTTTGGTTGCAGCCATCATTGTTGTTTGGCGGGCCCGGGCTGGGGATTCGAACCCGCCACCTTAGGTGTATGTGGCTGGCGCCTTAGCCGATTGAGCCACAGGCGCCGAGCCTTCATATAACTTCTTAAGAAAACAAGCACACAGGTCAGTGAGGCAAACCAAGCCCGGGATCTGATGGGTGTGGACTCTGAGAAACCAAAGGCAAAGACTTCGAGGTGGTGAGTGGCCAGCACAGAACAGAGGCATTCCCCCTGAAAACCCTGGGTCTGGGGACAAATATTCCCTGCACCCTTCTAAGTCTTGCAGGGAAATACACTCATAAAAAACAATGGTGAGATTAAATCCTAGTCAAAACTCCTAACGCAAAATAAGCCATAGGGTTTTACAACATTCCTATTGTTGTTAATTAAGAAAGATAAATTCATTCTTTCAAGGATATTATACAAGGTAATTTGGTATAAAATTGTAATGTTAAAAATTAAATACTTAAATTCAAAGCAGGGAGTAATTTGTTATATCTTATTTTCAATAAGATAATATTGCCCGGAATGGTGGCTGGTGCCAATAATCCTAGGACTCTGGTTGGGAGGATTTCTTGCATTCAGGGGTTTGAGAACTGGTTGAGCAAGAGTGAGATCCAGTCTCTACTAAAAATAGAAAAATTAGCCAGTCATGGCTGTGTGTGCCTGTAGGCTTGGGAGACTACCCGGGAGACTGAGGCAGGAGGATAGTTTGAGCTGACGTTTCTGTGAGGTAGGCTGATGCCACGTCACCCTAGCAATAGAGTAAGATTCTGTTTCAAAAATCAAACAACAATAAAAAGGATCATGTAAAATACTTTTTCTCTTTTAATATTTATTAACCAATACAGAGATGTTTTTCAAGCCTGAGCAGTTTCAACATTTAGTTCTACCCATTCATAATCAATACCCTTATTATTTTAGAAATTCTTTTAACTTGTACACAGCGAGATGACATCAGTGCTGATGGTCATGTATGGAACTTTGGAGTTGGATTCTCTATAAATGTCAGGGGAACATAACAGAATCAACTTTGGAGTTGGATTCTCTATAAATGTCAGGGGAACATAACAGAATCAACTATTTGCAGAACTCTAGAAATCAAAAGTGTGCAATGATCTGGAGTGTTTATTCAATAAAAAGTGAGTCTTGCTGAGAAAAGTGAACTTTGTGAAATTTGAACTTCTTCAGTTCGCCTTCCACTCTCTGCAGATCTTCAGCAGCTTTGAAAATCAATAGCCCTCCCACCATGTGACAGCCAGAGGAAGGGACAGAATGGACTTGGGGCAATCCAAAAACACCGCTTCAGGAGAAGTGAGATTACTGCACCCATCTGGAAGTCCCCAACTTATGTCCACTCATCGAGAACCCCCCACATACAAAACACAGCGAAGCAACAACATTAACAAACAAACCCTGAGAAAGAGAGGAGAGGCTGATTCCCAAGTCACTAAGTGATTTTATATCATACGGTCTAGTTTTCCACCAAAAATTATAAGACACATGATGAAACATGAAAGCATCCATTATACTTAAGAGGAAAAAAATAACCAAAACTGTTCAGAGAAAATGTCCCTGAAGAGGGAGAGGCAGTGGACTTTACTAGACAAGGACTTTAAAGTGAATGACTTACATAAGTTGAAAGAAATGAAAGAGAACATACGTATGAGTGTGCTCAGGCTCCCGTCACTAACTACTGCAGGCTGGGTGGCTAATACAACAGAAATTTTATGTCTGACTAGTGCTCCATGGTAGCATATACCACCTTTTGTCCCCTCATGTTGGTTGATCCCACATCTGCGATTAAGAACTGTGCTACAGTAAACATTCAAGCATGGTGTGTTTTTGATATGATGATTTTTTTTCCCATTGGGTAAATAGTCAGTAGTGGGGCTGCTGGATCAGATGGCAAGTCTGCTTTTAGTTCTTTGAGGAATCTCCATACCGTTTTCCATAGAAGTTGTACTAATTTGCAGTCCCATCAACAGAAAACCTTTCTTTTTCTCTGCATCTATTTGTTTTCAGACGTTTTAATAATGGATCTTCTCACAGTTCTAGAGACTGAAAGCTCAAGTTCAAGGTGTCATCAGGGTTGTTTTCTCCTGAGGCCTGTGTGGTTGACTAACAAACTGCACCTCTTGCTATATTGTGACCTGGCTGCTTCTCTGTGTACAGACAGACACTAGGTGTGCTTGGGTTGTAATTGCTTTCAGCTGACAAAGCAAAGAAGCACACGGGTATATACCCATCTATACATACGAATGTACGCATCCATGTGACGGCATAAGCTAACCAATAGTTTTTACATATGTCTCCAACCACCAATCTTTACTTTACATGTCATTTTAGCCTTTTCTTCTTTCTTATGTCTAAACTCTCAATCCACAGATAAGAAAGTTGGCTTCTATAATCTCCTTATCTGCTTACTTATTTGGTTATGGTACACATGTACACTCTGCTTCCATCCTATGATCCTCGAACCTCTCTCTCTCTGTGTGTCTCTCTCTCACACACACACTTAGGTATGCATGTGTACATATAGTTATATCTATATATGCATATGTTTGTATATTATGCATATCTTAGTATTCACTCACTAAGGAACGCTTTTTGTATTTTATACTTCAATGGGCTCTGTCAAATTTATACTGTTATGTATCTACCACACAGGTGTCATACAGAATAGACTCATTTGAGAAGACCTGTGAACAGTGATACCCCAGTACCCACAGCATGCCTAGTGCCAAATCTGTCTCCAAGGTTATTCTCCTGTAAAAGGAATTAGGAATATCAGCAAATTGACTGATAATAGGTTTGATAAAACATATACAGATGAATGTGGTGCATCTTATAGCACCAAAAAGCAAGAAACTGCACACACACAAAAGGCTGAGTATCAAGGGGAACCCGGGGAAAGTGTGTTTAGTCTCCCAAACTAGACCAGTTTGAGCAATGAACAAATGAAGAGTCACTGGGTCGTAACCCAAAGTAGTAAGTTCAGAATTCCAAACACATGGATAGTGTGAAGGAGTATGGAGATTCTGTAACTCTCCCCTACTCCTGAATTGTGTACTGTGAACAGCGACATTCTTCCAACTAGCAACAGAAAAGAGGAAAAGAAAGGAATTTGATAGGCTAGAAATGTCACAAACACTACTGTGCTACCTCAGTTGATCAAGGCGAAAACCAACAGCACAATGAGAGTTTGTACCCTTAATAATAATGAGAATAACAATTTATTTCTTTTTATTTTCTCCATACCTTTCTAACACTGAATAATCACAAGAAAAATATCAGATAACTGACAGTAAATAGAGAGTCTGGAAAATGCCTGACTAGAATTCCACACAACTGTCCAGGTCATAAAAAACAAGGAAATTTTTGTCACAGCCAAGAGGAGGATGTGGAGACCTGAAACCAAACGTAACATGGGTAATGTGTAGATAGGAACTTGTGGTGCCATCTTTGCAATTTTCCTGTAAATCTGAAACTATTCTTACTTATTAATTTAGAGACAGAATCTCACTCAGTCACCCTGGGTAGAATGCCCTGATATCAGCATAGCTCTCAGCAACCTCAAACTCTTGGGCTCAAGCTATCCTTTTGCCTCCTCAGTGACTGGGACTCAGGCTCCCACCACAATGCCTGACTAGTTTTTCTATTTTTAGTAGCGATGGGGTCTCACTCTTCCTCAGGCTGGTCTAGAACTCCTGAGTTCAGGTGATACACCTGTCTCAGCCTCCCAGGGGGCTAGGATGACTGATGTGAGCCACATTCCCAGCCTTTATCTTATTTTTAATTGACAAATAATAATTGTACACATTTATGGAGTACAATGTGATGTTAATGTCTGGCACTCTTCTTTAAAATATTTACTAAAAATATTCTTTGTAGTCTGGAACTTTGCTTCAACATAAGAAATATTTTTGACATTCTGGCAACATAGTGACTTTCTGTACCAAGCTCTAGTAGGTAGGTAATTTTTCCTTTTGGCTAATTTCCCATCAATATCTTGGTAGGACATTGTTAGTCTGTTTATACAGATAAATTCACAATTTTTCAAATGACATATCAAAGTAAAAACCAATTGCATTAAGAATACAGTACACCCTCAAAAGTCGGTTTTTGACTTTTTATCATCCTCATCATAAATAGTGGAATTTTTGCAATACTACAAATATTTTACTTGTTCTGTTTTTTCCTATTCTAAATGTGAAATGTTTTGTACCATACTGTTCTTTTAAATATTTACTTTAGAACCATCAATTATAGATATTGAATGGTCATTTATAATTTATGACAATGTTCAAAAGTACCTTATTGACCCTGGGCTTAGACATCACAACACAGGAACAGAAAACTTGGTAATGCAAATCAGCATTTTAAGACTCTATTCTATAGCATTTTCGTTGCTTTCTAGAGATTGTACACAGGGACATTCCAGTAATGTAAAATTATTAGGAATTCTCTATTTGTGGAGAAAGAAAAACGTATTTTCACAAGATAAGATGTCATCTGCTAGGAAGATTATAAGCTAGAATTCAGATGGAATTAAGGCTGATAACTTTATACTGTGTTTTATTTAAAAATATGGTAAAATAATAAACGTGGTCTACAAAATAATCCCTAAGTGCATCCTTAAAGAAAGATGGAGATTTTACCTCCTGCATGTTTACATGGTTGGAGCTGGAACCTATTCTTCTTAGCAAAGTATCTCAAGAATGGAAGAAAAAGTATCCAGTGTACTCATCCCTACTATGAAACTAATTTATGGCTTTCATAGGAAAGCTATAACCCAACTATAGCCCAAGTATATGGGGAAAGGGGAGAGGGAGGGGAGGGGGAGGATGAGTGGAAAGAGGGTGATTGGTGGGACCACACCTATGGTTCATCTTACAAGGGTACATGTGAATCTTTCTAAATGTAGAATATAAAGGTCTTAACACAATAACTAAGAGGATGCCATGAATGCTATGTTAACCAATTTGATGAAAGTATTTCAAATTGTATATAAAACCAGCACACTGTACCCCATGACTGCATTAATGTACACAGCTATGATTTAATTAAAATAATAATAATAATCTCTAAGGCATAGTGAGGAAAGTAAAACTAAATAACTCACTAATTTTATAGTATTGTTTTTGTAGATGGCTTTATGGACTCTACTGTTAATTAAAATACCAGGGAATGTACAACTCAGAGTTAATCTCAGATCCTTTTTTTAAAATGTTAAACAAAATATATTTATTCCCATGTGTCGTTTTCATGACAGGTATAGTTATAATTTCATACCAGCAGTGTGAACCAGCACTTCATCCCTGTCACCATTTTGTGAATTAATTACTAGTGTTTTCTGTATGCTTGGGCAAAGAAAAAGAAGGTTTCACAAAAGGGCCTATTATCGTTTTTGGTATAAGAAGATGGCTGTTGTGAGAGGTTGAAAAATAAGAAATCAGATAAACTTCCAATATTTCAGTTTTTCAATACCTCTTTAGGCAAGGACACAATATTGAATTCCAGTTATCTTTGAAAGTTTCTGGAAAATATTGAAACAGTATAAAAAGTATATGTGTGAATATCGGGCTATAGACTTGAAAAGGTTTATCCTGTTTATGTGTCTTTTAAAATATATATTTCTGCTTAACTTAGGGCACCAGAGAATAGTCTAGCTAAAATGTTTATAGGAAGAGATTTTCAAAATAACTAACATTCAAATAGGATTACAGTAATTAATTCCTGACAATCGATTGACATTTTCCAGTAACAGAAATTTCACTATAGAATTCATTAATCAAATATTTACCGAATGCCTAACATGTCAGACAGTGTCCAGGCACTGAGATCATAGGATAAGTTAATAGTGCATTTTAGACAGGCTGAAACCATTCTCTTTTTTAAAAGTAAGAAAAAAAAATTGAAGGTATATCTTCCATTTGTACATATAATTTATCAGTTGTATTTACATACCATACTTCCAAAATAGGTTCATTTAAAAATAAATAAAATATATAAAGATAAAAATAAATGGACAATATTTATGCATTTTCTTCTTAAAATCAGATGAAAAATGATGTGCTTTGCATTGGGTTCTGGGCTTCCAGTGTCAAGCATTTTTCCCAGCAAATCCCTGGTGATAGAAACTTCCATGTCACAGCACGACTCACGAAATCACTTCTTTCACATTTTTGGATAACTCAATGTCCTGTATATACTACTTAACTTTTTACTGAAAGTCGTAGAAGGCAACACCAGTTAGGGCAAGCTAAAATGTAGATTTCTTTGCAGTTTACCATCAAAAGTTAATATTTTTCATTCTTGAGTTTTAGTTATAAGAAGGTTTGAAGAAGCCAAGGAACGCAGTCTCCCCAGCAGAATCAATCATTGGTGATGCATGCTTTGCTAAACATGCCCTTAATCTTTCTCAACATCTTTCTGAAGTATTGTGCACAAGGTGAAGTGATCAGTAATTATTAAATCCAGAAGTGATATCAGAGCTGATGTTCTTACTTAGAGAGAACAAAACAAAACAATAATAAATACTCGGCAAGGGCAAGTCTAGAGCTCTTGTTTTACTACAAACTAGAACTTCTTGAAAAGACATTCACATAAATATTCTGAACAAAATAATTGAGTTATCTGGAAGATATGAGAAAAGGGCCCTTTGAGTAATTATTTTGTATTCATTTCCCATACCTAATTATAAAGGTATGGGAAAAATTATACAATCACTGTTATCATTTCTAATTTAAAATCTTTGACATTAGTTTAGAGTGAAGATAATTTTTTTTTTTCAAACATCCCATTTGGAGCACCGTGGCAAAAGGAAAATTTCAGTGGTAACAGGAGGTCACAGTGAACACTTTGCCACCTGTCCTTCTGGGAGACACGCTGTTGATTTGAATGTAGCCTTAACATCAAGGATCTAGAATCTAGACTTTGAAGTTTGGAACATTGAGCAGCTTCTGGCTGACGACTAGGTCTGTTGATTTTGTTCTCCCTGTGTCTCAGGACTCTCAATGTGCTACTGAAGAATGTCAGGATTAAAAAAAAAAAAGTTAGAAAACACAGTCTAGGAAAAATTCTTATTGTCAAGTCAAAAGTTTCTATTCAAATAAAGGAAATAACTTACTGAATAACACAGTGGAACTTGTTGCCAAACAAAAAGAGGACTTCTGATCACTTAATTCTGAGACTAATACTTGATCCATTATGTTATATCATATGATTCTGGGTATAGCTGTTGTTAATCTTTATTATTATTATTGATTGTGTTTTGCCTTTGTGTTGGGATGATTCACAAGAATTGAGGATATTACGGTGTTTGTCTACACTATAGAGAAGCTTAGAAGAGAATCCTCTTCTTTAAATGTATTATACACTTGGCACCGTCAATAAAAGACCTTAAAACCAATTGTTTAAATTTTAAAAAATGAGTCAAATTAACCTCTAAAGAATACTTGGAGATATTTAAGAAAGAGTAATATGCAGATAATTAGCTGAATAGGTAAAAAATGAAAACAAAACTCCAAGGAAATATTTAAAGAATAACTGCGTCAAACAAGGCATCATTTGCAAAGAAGGAGATCAGAGTAGTTCCTCTGAGTCATCGCAAAATCCTTTCGTCATTAAAAAGAGTCTCTTATTTTACATAATGCAGTTTTAAAGTCATGCCTTTTATCAAAAATGTTATGCTTCAGAGAACAATCATCCTTTAGAAAGTTTGAACAAAATGATTAAAATGGATATGCACAATTCATGTAGATCATACTAATATCTTTAACCATTTCTTTACAAACCAAAATCAGATTAATAAATTACATTAAAACACAATATGTTGTTTATATTCTCCTGGTTAATTTACATCAGAGTATTTTTTCCTTTTTTCTTGTTTTTGCAGTTTTGGGCCGGGGCTGGGCTTAAACCCACCATGTCTGGCATATGGGGTCAGCGCCCTACTCCTCTTTGCCACAGGCACCGCCCTATATCAGAGTATTTTCAAAAACACAAAATGGCAAACTTTTATTTTATTCCTATTCTCTGTCGCCTTTCTTTCTTTTTTCTTTACTCCTTCCTTTTGAAAAAAAAAAAAAAATTCCTGTCAACTAATCCTCTCAGGATGCTACCCCATCAAGATAAATGTATATGAAGCTTCAACTCCAAATCTTTCTCAGTTTTTAAGCTTTGCATTCTGCTAACCTGCCTGTTTCTCCCCACTCCACTCCCCCAGCCCTTAATATGCAGGTACATACCTTTAGCCCACCTTGCCTGCATCCCTCCCACAGGAAGTGTGCCAGACACCCGCACGTGGTTCCCACTGGGAAGTGTCCTGACAACCACCCTCGCCCCCCACAACTCGTTCTTGGATCCAGCTGGCTGTCTCTCTCACATGAGCACGGCATTGTTAATCTATGAGTTTCAAATGAGCATTGAGCATATGTGACGCCTGCCGTTCCAAGCTTGAGCGTTCTGCCAATCCGTCCAAAGTGTACCAAAGGATCACAGTCCCCATCTTTTATGACCGAGGAGCATTCCATGGCACACACACATCACAGATTACGAGGAGCATTCGTGAAAAGAGAAGGCAGGTCCTCCTCGGAACCTTGGCCTAGAGAGGAGACCCCTCCTTCCTTATGGACTTTTTTATACCAATTGTCATGGTCCTAACAAAATGTGCTATCACAGGCTATTCCATAAACGATGCTTCTACCCTGCCTAGAATGATGCATTTTCCTTTTGTCCTAATATTGAAGGACACCAGTAAGAAAATTCCCCTGGAAACCCAGCTTTCATCTAATTACACACAGTAGATTCCGTGAGGGAGTTTCCCCACACACCCCTGCCATACACACCTGGGAAGTAGGAACAACTTGAAGACAAAAACTCAGTTACTGAGATGAAAGGTTAAAACAAATTTCTGGTGTTAATTCATGTGTGGACGTGGCCTGCCCTCATTCATCCTGCCTGGCGATTGTTAATGAGCTGCTTTTCTTCTTGGTATTCCAGCCTGCCAGGCACACAGGCAAGTATCACACATCAATTAACTCATATAGTCACTGATGTGAATAACAGATCAATGAAAAAAGGCAACTCAATTAATTCATGTTCGATATCAAATGAGTACAGTTTATAAAGAGACTGATTTCAGATTCCTTTGTAAATCGGTAGAAAATACCATGTAATTTGTATGCCTAAGAGCAATACAGGTCTAACTGTGAATACTGAGACAGACGTGAATTATAATCTAGAAAGCAAAGAATAGCAAAGATCCAGGCTGCTCTCACCTTGTTTCCATATTAAAAATAACAAGATACAGAGTAAATGGTTTAGGTTGAATTCCAGAAGAGAATTTATTCTTTCAGATATCTTCATGCCACATTTTTAACAGGCTAGTTCCTTATAGAATGGAAATGTTTTCAAGATCACTGTTCAAAGATGCATGTAGAAAATAAACAAAACAACCATGAACATTCCGGTTTATAACCCAACTCGGATGGGCTCATGCCTTGCACAGTCCAGGACACTCAGCTCCAAACTTCACGCTTTGGAATGTTTTCCTGTCACCGCACCAGCACATCGTGGGACTCTGATCCTATTATTTCATGCTACTTGAGATGCATACAGGGAATCCCTGCTGTTTTGTCCACCAAGGAAATGACGGGCATCTATCGGTGATAAAAACTGGCCTCAGATTTTGCCCATGTCCAGTTTTTCAGAGTTTTCTCTTTTAAAATTTTCTAATGTTATTGTTTTATGTGAAATAGATATAAAGGTAAAAATCCAAAATTTATATCCAAGTTGAAATTATAAAGAAGTCATTAGAAAATCAGTAGCATATATGTGTATATTATTTTTGAAAACTACAAAAGGAGTCAAAATGGTCATATTTAAACGGAATGTCTGAGGAAACTTTGTAGAAATTATTTGGAACACAGGAAAAGAAAAGAAATGGTTTGGGTAAAGTTTTGAATTGAAATCATGTTTAAACAGTAAAATGTAAGGACAAGGCTGGGGGTGAAATACAGCTGACGTTTGAACAGCCTGGCGGGGGGGGGGGGGCGGCAAACACCCACACAGTAGAAATCTGTGAATAACTTTGTTTAACAGTCACCTTGGACCCGAAGCCTTGCTATTAACAGAGACAGTCGGTTAGCCCCTGGTTTGTATGTTATATGTGTTATGTAAGATATTCTCAAGATAATCTAGAAAATAGAAAATGTTATTAGGAAAATCATAAGGAAGGAAAAATATATTTGCTAGTCATGGGTAGAGGTGGGTCACCATAAAGGCCTCTGTCCTCATCATGGTCGTGGTTTAAGCAGGCTGAGGGGGAGGAGGAAGAGGAGGGCTTGCTCTTGCAGCCTCCAAGGTGACCGAGGTAGCAGATAAGCTGGGTGTAAGTGGAAATGCACAGCTCAAACCCACATGCTCAAGAGTCAACTGTATTTAAGAGGAACAGTGACTCAGGTATACTCTGCTCATGCGGAAGTCAGTTATAAAAAAAAGAAAAATTCAGATGATAAAATCAACAGTAATTTCTATATGTGTCACTAATTACTCATTTTAGGTGTTTGTTTTGTAAAAATACACATGGAAGGAAAATAGAATATTTACTCGAACATGTTTTGTTAATTATAATATGGATCATTTTGAGGGAATTGGGTCATACCTGGTAACATCATATGGATCTAATTTATCCTCCCATCCAGGAGAAAGAGTGGCACATGACTAATTTATTGAAATAACTAAGAATAATTTCAATGTATTAGAGTATAGGAAAACATTTTTAGCACTAAAATCTAAGAAGCACCGAACAACTATGTTTTACTTTGAAAATGAAGTGTTTTATTGTTTATAATACACATATTTTTTTAAAAGTCTGATATACAGCTAGGTAAATAATTAGTTTCAGGACATCCAAAAGGTGACAAATAAATATAACTTTTGGGGAGCTTACAACGTTTATCTAAAAAAAAAGCAAATAGCTTCAGTGCAATGTAATACAATTAATCTCATAAAACAATTATTTAAGATATGATGTGATTGGAGTGCAAGATGGTGAACTGGTTTTAGAATTGGCCAGTTATTATTTTTACAGAACTAAATTTACCCTGACCAAATGACATCGCAGTTGTGTTCCTTGGTATTTGTCCAAACGTGTTGCAAGCTCATGTCCAAGCACAAAGCTACACATCGATGTTTATAGCAGCTTAATTCATGATGGCCAGACCTTGGAAGCAATTAACATGTCCTCAGCAGGTAAATGGATAAACTGTGCTGTACCGACAGGAATATTACTCAATGCTAAAAAGTAATGAAGTGTTAGGATGAGAAAGGAATGTTAAACGCATGTTATTAAATGCACATAAAAGCAGGCAACCTGAAAGATGATATCCTCTATGAGCCCAACAATATGACATTCTGGAAAAGGCAACACTGTGGAGAAAGTACTTGGGCCAGTGGCTTCCAGGGCTGAGGGGGAAGGATCAGTGAACGGGAAAAGTCCAGCTGATTTCTAGGGCACTGAAATGTCCTTTGTGACACTGCTGTACTGGACCCACGTATAAACACTAACAGGAGTGACCCCTCATGGAAACTTTGGACTTTGAGTGATGTTGTGTTAATTTCAGTTTGTGAATTATAACAAGTGTACCATCAGGTAGTGGGGAGGCTGTGCACATGGGGGCTCAGGAGGTGTTTGGGAAATCTTTCTTTCTCCTGCTCAATTTAACTGTGTCCTAAAATTACTAATAAAAAGTCGAGCTGTTTTGGGCAGCGCTTCCGGAGCTGGTGGGTTCAAACTGCAAACAAAACTGCAAAAAAATTTAAAAAAAATTTTAAAAAGTGAAGCTGTTTTTAAGAAGAAAGCAGTCTGGAAACACCCATTAGAAATTATTCAGAGATAAAAACCAAGGTTGCTTGTATGGCGTGGAGAATTCCCCAGAGAACGTTTTAGTGACACGTGGCCCAACTGCATCCTGGCTATTAAAAAAAAAAATATATATATATATATATATATAGAGAGAGAGAGAGAGAGGGGGAGAGAGAGAGAGAGAGAGAGGAAGGAACACAGCAAATTTGATTATAAAGCTTTGATAATTCTGGGTGAGGTTTTCTGCATTTGTTTTTAATTTTGTTTTATTTTTCTTTAAATGCTTACATGGAAATGGGTAGATATAGTACTAATCATTCAGAAGGAAATAAAAACAACCTATGGAAAATGGGATCCAGGGAAAAATACAAAATTCTCGAAGAGTTGGAAAGGAAAGGAAAAAAAATAGTACAATTAATACGCTTCGTGTGATGTCCCTCTATCTGCTCTGGGCTAGTGGGATGGCTGCAGGACCGGGCCTTTGACTCCCGAGGCAGCACAAGGCTCAGGCTTGGAGGCAGCAGACGCGGGCAGGAAAGATCCCTGGCCTCTCCGCTCCCCATCTGCAATGTCCACAATGAGAAGGGACAGAACCGAAATAAGCCTTGGAACATCCTAGCTGTCCAATGCCATTGGCATTATACATACAATACAGCTCTTTTTTCTCCCATAATTTCCCAGGAAGTTTCTTATAGTGAGAGAAGAAAAGAATATATTTCTATATTTTCTAAACCATGATAAGATTGATGAAGTCCCAAAATACTGGCCTCAGTATAAATAGGAATGACCTGCTGGCCACAACGTGTTCTACACCAGTTGGCAAAGAAAAACTCCAACAGTGCAAAATGTCTGGTAAACCACTTTATCAGAGGGTGATCTTGCCGGGCTCAATAGATTGACACTGACAATCTTAAAAATATATTACATCAGTCAAAGCACCGTTAGTCTCTCTACACAAATGTATACGCTGTACAAATGGCTCTGAAAATTGAAAGGTACTTGTTCATATTATTTTGAGCTATTTGAACAAGACAAATTTTTCAGATCGCGGGAACATTGAATATTAGTTTTGTTGTGAACTCAATGAAGGGCCAATTTTATAATCCGACTGTTATGTACATTTCTATTTTCAGTTCCATTAATGCAAATCTCTAACTGCTGATAATGCATTATACCTTTCAACATTCATGCAAATGACTTACGAAAATGGGTCATTATATAGTTGCTTTTTGTTGGAATACATTTTATTTACCCACGTACGTTACAGCATTCAGCTAGAGAAAAATAGGCAAGTGAGGAATCAGGACGTTTTGATGTGAGAGGCACAGCCAGGCACCCCTTTTATATCCAAGATAACATTGGGAGATACAGAAAAGTTGGTATTTAAAACAAGGAAATATCACCGTTCTTGCACTGTTTTCGCAGAGCTACATTTAATTGACAAGACAAGAAAGAGTAGGTCCTTCATATTATTCTATATAGGCCTGTTTTATGATTCAATTTTCCTCTGCTCAGACATAGCTCTGTCATTGTTTTATTAGTTTTATATTGAATTATAACATAGATACCCAAAGTATACAAATTTAAAAAAATATACGTCTTGATGAATTTTCACAAAGTGATGACAACATATGACCAGTAACAATAGAACACCAGCATTCAGAAACCTTCCCTAGGAAACTTCTTATCACAACAACCCTGTGACAAAAGGTACATTGACTTCTAATGCCGTAGATTCCTGGTGCCAGTTTATGAACAATATGTGCATGAAAACTTTCAGCAGCTTATATTCTTTGTTTTTTTTTTTTTGTTTGTTTTTTAGACAGAGCCTCAAGCTGTCCCCCTGGGTAGAGTGCCATGGCATCACAGCTCATAGCATCCTCCAACTCCTGGGCTCAAGCGAGTCTCCTGCCTCTGCCTCCCAAGTAGCTGGGACCACAGGCGCCCGCCACAACGCCCGGCCATTTTTTGGTTGCAGCCATCATTGTTGTTTGGCGGGTCCGGGCTGGGGATTCGAACCCCCCACCTTAGGTGTACGTGGCTGGCGCCTTAGCTGATTGAGCCACAGGCGCTGAGCCGTCTTCCCTTTCTTTTTTTTTTTTTTTTTTTTTTTTGAGACAGAGTCTCACTATTTCACCCACAGTAGAGTGCTGTGAATCACAACTCACAGCAACCTCAAACTCTTGGGCCCAAGCAATTCTCTTGCTTCAGCCTCCCAAGTAGCTGGGACTGCAGACACCCGCCACTGTGCCTGGCTAGTTTTTTGTTGCAGTTGTCATTGTTGTTTAGCTGGCCTGGTGGGGTTTGAACCTGCGAGCTTCAGTGCATGTGGCCGACGCTGTAACCACTGTGCTACAGGCGCCAAGCAGGTGCCTTTTATTTCTTTATCTTCCCTAATTGCTCTGGCTAAGAACTCTTAGTACTATATTGAATAGAAGTGGCCAGAGTGTGCACATTAGCCTTGTTCCTGATCTTAGAGGAAAACCTTTCAGTCTTTCGCCATTGGTTATAATGCTAGCTGTGATTTTTCATATGTGGTCTTTATCACATCGATTGTTTCTCTCTACGTCAGTGGTTCTCAAGCTTCCTAATGCCATGACTTTTTTTTGAGATGGAGCCTCAAGCTATCCCCCTGGGTACAGTGCCATGGCATCACAGCTCATAGCAACCTCCAACTCCTGGGCTCAAGAGAGTCTCCTGCCTTAGCCTCCCAAGTAGCTGGGACCACAGGCGCCCGCCACAACGCCCGGCCATTTTTTGGTTGCAGCCCTCATTGTTGTTTGGCGGGCTGGGGCTGGGGATTCGAACCCGCCACCTTAGGTGTACATGGCTGGCGCCTTAGCCAATTGAGCCACAGGCGCCGAGCCTGCCATGACTTTTTAATACAGTTCCTGTGGGTCATGACCCACAGATTGAGAACCGCTGCTCTACGTGTATTCCTCATTTGTTGAGAATTGTCACTGCAAAAATGAGTTTTAAATATGGTTTCCTCAAGTAGGCATTGTTGCGTTTTTCTCATGAACATCAGCCTTAGCCTCCAGTAGCTGAATGTTTTATCTAATTATGTGAAAGTTCTTAGATTTTTAAAATCATAAGTAGTATGAATGGAGAAGAGGTGGACTGTTTTAATATACTTTTTTGTACTGGAAGTCCTGTGATAAGCTGTTTTGTATAATAACCTGATGTTACTTGATATCCAGAGTTCCTGTCTACTGTGTATTTATGTATCATACTTTTCAGAGAGCTCTTGGTCTGAGCAAATAGCATGAGTATCAGAGACTAGGTGAGGGGGAAGCACCACTGACCCTCAAAAACCATGTGTCCTGGCAGCAGCATGTGGCACAGCCTTATCTCTTGGGATCCTCCACTCACACACAGTGGAACAGGCCCTAGATTGATCTTGGCCACATCCCTGAGAGAACTAGCCTGGCCATGGGAACTCTTTTGTAGGAACCCACTTCCAGCGGGTAATCCCAGAAGATGGCCCTGCAGCTCAGAACCCAGAAAATGTCAAGAGGCTTCTCTTCTGCACCGGCAAGGTGTATTATGACCTCACACGGGAGCGCAAAGCAAGGGGCATGGTGGAACAGGTGGCCATCACAAGGATTGAGCAGGTGAGGGCACATGGCATGGCATCTAGGTGCCAGCGTCCCTCCTGCAGTGTGCTAGGTGTCTGGTACAGAACATCACTGACAGAGGTGGGGAATTCCAGATCCCTGACCTTCCCCACCTAGAATAGCCACCATCAGACTGCCCTTCTAGAATGCCAGCCTCCCTTTGCTCTACTTTGCCTGCCGTCTCAATGTCCTCCTCTTAGCCTGACCCCTGCTATCTCCTAGCTGTCGCCATTCCCCTTCGACCTCCTGCTGAAGGAGGTGCAGAAGTACCCCAATGCAGAGCTGGTCTGGTGCCAGGAGGAGCACAAGAACCAAGGCTACTATGACTATGTGAAGCCAAGACTTCGGACCACCATCAGCCGTGCCAAGCCTGTCTGGTAAGGACTTGGTCCCTACCAGGGAGGCTACAGGATCCCTCCCTCAGACTAGCAGGTCGTAATTGGGGATATGCAAGAGAGGGATGAGGCCAGGCCCACTTGGTGGCCATTGCCCTCACTACACCATGTCTGTCTCTACCCTTCTCTGTCTCTCTCCCATCTCTTTGTCTCTCAGGTATGCTGGCCGGGACCCAGCAGCTGCTCCAGCCACTGGCAATAAGAAGACCCACCTGACGGAGCTACAGCGCCTCCTAGACACAGCCTTTGACTTAGACGCCTTCAAGAACTTCACTTAGATGCTGCCTAGGGTTGTTCAGGCTGCTGCCCTCTCCACATCCATGACTGCCCCTCGCTTCTCAACTAAAGAATAGTGCCTCAGTGCTGCCCACACCTCTTTCCTTCTCGCTGTGCTGCCCTCCTCTCCATTCTGCTCTTATAGGAACTAGGTCATTGTCCCCCTTGAGTGCTTGGCTGCCCCATAGGCCAGATGCTGCTCAGACTGAGCTGACTTCCATCAAGCTGAGCAGCTTTTACAGAGGCAGTGAGGAGCAGGAAGAACAAAGGAGCCCCCTCAGAGAAGGTTCTGTTTGTAACCCTCTCCACCAGCATCACCCTTCCAGGACAGGGATAGGCCTCATGTGGCTTCCCACTGTACTGGCACCTTTGTCACCCAGCAAGGCACGGGCTCTTGTATTTGAGGCTAGGGTAGTTTCATCTTGGGGCCAAGCCTTCGAATCCACCAAGGATCCTGGAGTGAGATCTAACATATTAGCAAAGGTCTGTAGGGCAGCTGAGGCTGTGGAGTGAACTGAAGGGACAAGGCAGCTGGCAAGAGAGCGCCTTGGCCTGACTTGGCACAGGGAGGGCAGTTTTCAGTCTCTACAGTGTCCATTCTCTGTTGCCCCTTCAAGGGTCCTGGGCTTTGCCTGGGAGACAACGCATGTCCCTTCACCCTCACCTGGGACTGGGCAGCGCCTGGAGCCCACGAGGTTTCTATGGCCTGGGTCCCCACAGCAAGGGCACTGGCTGCTCTGTCTTGATTCTGCTGACCCTCCACCTCCTCCTGTGGCCTCTCCCTCCTCCCACACCAACCACTCTTCCTTCTTTCTGCTATTTCCCTTTAACCTAATGGACACTTTCTGATACATCATTTTTTTTGCTGTGCCAAAGCAGGTCAGAAGAGGGGCAGGGGGGAGAGGCAGACCATATCCAAGGGGTCAGCTGCCTTTCATCTATCACTTTGACCTACACAGGGACAGATCTGATTTATTTATTTTGGTTAAAAAAAAAAAAGAACAAAAACAACTTTACATTGCATTGGCTTGACCCATAAACTAAGTTATCCATGGTCCTGTCTGCTGTATCTTTTTGTCTGTTCCCCCTTCTCCCCTGAGGGAATGGGCCTGGGCTAGGCCCCTCCCAACCTGCCTAGGAAGCAGACCCTCCTTATTGGACAGGGGGAGCAATGACCACCACATGTCCTGCTGCGCAGCATACCCCACCCAGCACTGCCCAAACTAAGGGCCCCAGGCCCCTTGGCCCTCTTCCCTCCCTCATAGGCTACAGCCAGCATCATCATAAACATTCAGAAGCTGCCTTAGCTGCCATGTTGCCTTTGGGTGCAGCCTTATTTCTGAGCTCTCACTACTCTTGGGTCTTTTTCCTCATTCCACCTTGCAAGAAAGTACTCTGCACTCCGCGCCTCCGTAGGTGAGGTTTGACCAGTGTGCCTAAAGGCTTACCTGACTCAGACATGCTAGTCAGTGCCCTCCACAGCCCACCAGCTCTCGCAACCTGGAGATGAGACCTTCCTGCCAACATGTGTTTTTAGTCCCCTCTGCCAAGAGCCTACTATCTTCATCCCTCAAGCCAGTCCCACCCCTGACTGAGGAAGAGCTCAGTGTCCCTTGAACCCCCACCTACCACCTGCTCCCTAGGCAGCACCTACTTGTGTTCCTTGATTTGCTACTCCCTTCATAGCTTGGCCACAACCAGTGCCAGGTGGAACAGAGCCTAGAGTTAGACACTTCTGCCCCCAACAACTGCACACCTCTCTGTGCCTAAAGCAGCCCTTTGGGGCAGGATGGGTTAGAGCTATATGGAAACTGCTATCTGCCTGGAGAGGCTTTTGGCTGTGGCCTATACAGAGGAGGAAGCTCTCCATCAGCTTCACCACTGACTGTCCAGCTCACATGACATCTTGCTAGTGAGCCAGTGTTTTACTGCCACCACAATCTAAAGACCTTTTGGAAACATGGCTTCAGGGTGAGCTACAGTGAGGGAAGCTGGGATTTGCCCATAAAAGCTTCCAGGCTGGCCAGAAAGGCAGAACATCTGGGTGAGCAGAGCCCAAACTGGTCCTGAGGGCTGTGAACACTTCTCAGAGAGCCAGTGGGGCTTGAGTTAGTTGCTGAACCAGTTCAGCACAGTGTCATTACCCACAGGCCCTTTTGGAGACAGTTGTGATTAGGAACAGGCATGGCTCTCCTAGAAACTGTTGAATTAGGTGGGGTCTCAGGCTTCTGGGTGCAGGCCTGCAGCCCTGAGCAACCCTGCAAAGAGAACTTAGGGAAGCTCTAGGAAGATGGGGACAGGGAGACCACACTGGACCAGATGCCACTGCCACCAGGATTTTCATGCTAAGTGGTTATGTGCTCACACGTCATACAAATGGTTCCCTAGTTCTTTTTCAGCTTTAGTTTTTAATTGTCCCCTTTGGAAATATTGGGGGGAAAAAACAGGTGTTAGAAGTGCCGCACAATCTAGGGAACATCCTGTGTGGTTAGACGAGACTTCATGGGTCAGAAGCAGTGTGAGTGTGTATGTGAAAAGAACAACAGAGTGGTGTCGGGTCATGGCCTGGGGGTAGCCACACAGATTTAGCTGGCGTGGTGTGGCTGGGAGGGTTAAGGTATGGGCTACAACAGCACTGTGTCTGGGCTTGGTGCCAACCCATTTCCACAACATCTCTGTCCAACCAAAAGGCAGAGTGAGGTGAGCTGAAGGATTAACGGACCAACCCATGTCACTGTGAGGTCCAGTCAACATCAGAATCCAGGCCCAACATGGCTTTCTTGTACTTTTCTGGATATAAAGGACCCAAAATACCTGAGATAAGTCAGGGAGATTGTCAGGTTGCTCTGCTAGGGAGGAAGCTTCAGAGCCAGGCCTGAGAGCTTGCAGTGCCCCCCAACCCCCAGTAGTGACACCTGTGTCACTTCCAAGTGACAGGTCAGTTGAGGGGCACTGCTATCCTTGTGAACTCAGTATGATCCCAGCCAATCCTGTCCAGGGGCACCCAAGTGAGGGACTGATCCTTAACTCCAACCTTGTGTTTGTGCAAAGGTGTTCACACCCGAGGAAGAGGCTGTCAGGTCCCACTGAGACAACTAGGAGGCCCTCACCCAGGTTTCCTTTCTTTCAGCAGAAACAGGGAATCAGACTAAATACCCAATGCTACTTTAGTTCCAGCTGGCAGGGCAGTGAGCTCCCCTTTAGGATAGTATTCAATTGGGATTGGACCGAACACAAATAGTGGAAAATCTCCCTGCATAGGATTCCATGGTCCTTCAACCAGTGAGTCTCTATGCCAGGACTCCACTCAGGTCCCCCACTCTGCTGGCTCCAGTGTCCGCTATCACAGCTTGCATAATCCCTGAAATCATCAAAGACTTCCCTGAATGAGGGCCAGAGTCAGAGATCCTCTCCAAGGCTCCTAAAGAGGCTACCCTACTTACCCCCACCACATACACCATGGCTATGACCTTGTTTCTGTGCCCCCCCGTCTCTTCTCCACAGATCCCTCCTTCTCCTGTGTCCTCACTTTCCTGCCCCAGCCCAAGAGCTGGAGGAGAGCTGGGGCAGGGGAATTGCATGGCCCCACACTGCCATGAGAACTTTCTTAAAACCACAAATGTCCATGTTACTTGAACCCAGGAGTTTAAGGTTGCTGTGAGCTATGCTGTCACAGCACTCTACCCAGAGCAAAAGTGAGACTCTTAAAAAATAAATAAGGGAGTGGAGCAAGATGGCAGACCAGAAGGCTCATTCAGCTGAGCACTCCTAGAATGACTAGGAAAAAAGAGAGAACCCAGCCATATCTGTTGCAAGAACCTTACCCAGAGTCAGCTAAGGGAGCACAGTGAGGAGGTGGTGATCTGGGTACAGCATATGATCCTCAGTGGTGGAAATCTGATGTATTACACAAGTGGTTGCAACCAGCTGGGATCAGCTGACTACCCACAGAGGTCCAGATGGGAGGAATCCTTTCTGGAGTTTATAGTTGTTTGGGGAAATAGCGTGTTGAGTGGCAAGTTTGAAAGAGTGGGTGGACTCAAACAGTATACAGCAACTACATTTGAATGCCAGTTGGAGTGGACTTGCCATAAGTTTGGTGGCTAGCAATGCAGCCATACCAAGAAAGTCTTGGTGGCCGGGAGGCTGCCATTGTGGGAAGGTTGTGAGAAGGTCTTAGCAGGGGCCTAAAGCACAGTCATCTTAATTCCACCTGCTGGGATCAGAACTCCACTATTGAAACAGGCTGAGGGATTCCCACACCCCATGGGAACTAGAGTCAGGGGGCACTGTGAGACCTGCCCCTGACAGATTTTTGTGAACTTTAAAATCCCTAGCAGGGTCTGAATGCTGAGGAAACAATTAAGGCAATCACCGAAGGCAACTAAGTTTAGAATAAGGACCATAGAGGTTGCTGGCTGTGCTCTGTCTCCAAAACCACAGTGCCACTGTCCTGGCAACACATTGCAATATACTGTCATCAAGAGCAAAGGACTTCTGTTTAAAACAAAGGAGGCAGTGAGAAGTAAAAAGGAGGACGAGAAGGTGAACAAGAAGAAAGAGCACATGAGGAGGAACCATCAGAAAAAAACCAGAACATGAAGAACCAAACAGGCAATGCCTGTAGCTCAGTGGGTAGGGTGCCAGCCAAATACACCAGGGCTGGTGGGTTCGAACCTGGCAGACGCCAGCTAAAAAGCAGCAATGACAACTGCAACAAAAAATAGCCAGGCATTGTGGCAGGCACCTGGAGTCCCAGCTACTTGGGAGGCTGAGGCAAGAGAATCACCTCAGCCCAAGAGCTGGAGGTTGCTATAAGCTGTGAACATGGCACTCTAACCAGGGTGAAAAAATGAGACTCGGTCTCTTAAAAAAAAAAAAAAAAAAAAAAAAAGAATGTTTTTCATAGCTGAGATCAGATTGGCACAATCTGCCAACAAAAAGGAAAGATCTACTATAAACATTCACTCTCTGAGTGCCTACTAAGGCAATGTAGTGTGGAGAGGATTAGAGTACAATACAGAGGTGGATAAGGTTAACTTACTGTTTAGGAGCTGGCTGAATCAATAGAGAAAAATTTAAAAATACACAATGTAAGATGTAAGGTTCTTCCAAGAGGCTTAAGAGAGCGTTAGTCATTACAAGTACTCAGGAATCAAAAAGGCTTTCTTGGAAAAGTAGCATTTTTTGCTGCCCCCGAATACTCATTTCTGATTGACAATACTCCAGCAATATAGAATGAGGGTTAGGCTCGGCGCCTGTGGCTCAATCGGCTAGGGCGCCAGCCAC
>CAUYQV010020911.1:0-24701 GCA_963574575.1 Galagoides demidoff | reverse complement strand
GGTGCAAATGTCTTTGTTGTAAAATAATTTTTGATCATCTGGGTATATACCTAAATATTTATAATTATCATGTACATAGTCATCCAGCTCTTTGCTTTTTTAAGTTATTGATTAGGCGAATCAAATTGAGGTATTTTATGTATCTCTATTAACAGTTCACACTATGGAGTATAGGTTCTCTTGTTATTACTGGAAATAAGAGTTATTAACATTTTGAAATCTAAGTAGATTAGAGAGTCAACTTCAGTAACCTCATAACCAATTCAGAAACATATTCTTAAAATTCTATTCTTCTGGAGCTATTCCTGATACCAAAATCTGTTTTTGTCAGACTTTTTCAGAGAAACAAAACCAATAGGGTGTGTGTGTATACACATAAATGTGTGTGAATTTATATCTATAAATGTGATTTTTATATATATATATATATATATGTATATATATACACATACTACATATATGTATATATGAAAGATTTATTATTGGAATTGGATTACATAGTTATGGAGCCTGAAAAGCCAGACTTAGGAGAACTGATAATATACTTCAGGTATATATAAAAGTATTTATCATGAGAAAATAGCTCATGTAATCATGGAGGCTGAGAAGTCCCATGATCTGGTTGTAAACTGGAGACTCAGGATAACTGGTAGTATAGTTCAAGTCCAGGTCCAAAGGCTTGAGAACCAGGGGAATCCATGGTAACCAGTTCAAGTACAGGAGATGTCCTGGCTCAAACAGGCAAGCAGGAAACAAAAAGAGGTGAATTCCTTCTTTTTCTGACATTTGTCTTTTCGTTAGACCCTCAACAGTTGGAGAGATAGATGCCTGTTCACATTGGAAAGGGCAATTTACTTTACTGACTTCACCTATCCAAATGCTAATGTAATCCAGAAACATCCTCACAGACACACCCAGAAATAAAGTTCATTCTGGGCACCCATTGGCACAGTGAATTTGAAATATAGAATTAACCATTATACCACGAATGGTAGATTATCTAGAAAAACAGTACACATCGTGTTGAAGATGTGCAGGAGGTCAGGTCCCTAGTGCCCTGGCCAATGCAGCTCTGTCCCTTTTTCTTCCAATTCTCAGGCAGAATGTACTGAGAATTCAGTATCCTAAGATAAGGAGAAAATGCAAGAACAACCCAGGCTAGGTCCTTCTTCCTCCTAGAATAAGAAGTTCTGTGACCTTTGCATTCACTAAAAAGATGCTCAGGGCATGAAGCCAAGAGCAAAGTGCTTCTGAGTTCCCTCAGCTGTGGTGAGAAATGGGGCACACACAGATGAGGCTTCATTCATCCTGAGGTGTTTTCCTACACCTTGGGGAACTGGCTTGCCATGGATCTGTCTATCTTTGCTGTTTATCTGTGAGTAATACATTTGCTTTGCCCGATGTGTCATGTAATTGTTCTGTCTGACCAGACTTACACTTTGACAGCTGCGTAGTGCAAAACTTCCTACCAGAACTAGAAGCCTTTGCACATGATTCTGAAGCCAGACTGAATTCTAATTCCTACTCTGTTACCAGATCTTGGGAAAGTTACAGAAATGTTTTTGTTTGTCAGTTCTCTCATCTACGAAACAAAGATTATAGTAGTGTCTACCTCATTCAGTAGTTTTGAGGACTAAATAGTCTATTAAAAGCTAAGGTACTTAGTACACTGCCAGGTAACTAACAAGTGTTTGATGAATATTAGCTGTTATCCATGCAAAGGAAAATGGAACATCAAAGCAAATACAAACTAAGTTTGGTTTTTAAACTCTAGCAACTAAGGCTCTCAATATCTTTCTTTTTGCATCCATCATAAATTTCCTTTTCCTTGAAAAATTGCTTTCACAAACTCACTTGACTCAAACAAAACTTTTCTTGATCTGCCACCATAAACCTTATAGTTATTCTTCTGAAATAAAATAGAATGTGTGCCAGAGTAGTAGATGTTTCCATGCATCCCTCTTCACTGTAGTCCTGACCACTTCAGACCATTCCAGTGAAAATGGCAAAGTATAGGGAACTACCACCGTCTAGGAGCAATCTTTAACCAAGGGCTGGTGGGAACTGGCCAAATATCCCAGCCTCCTCATCTCCTGGGTGGGACTGTTCTGAGCTCTCTGCTCTATGCCAGCTCCCAGAGTTCTCCACCAGGGTTGGGCCCCAGTTGTTCTTAGTGAGAAATTGCTGGATAATACACCCTTAGTGTCCACATACCCTGTATCACTCTCGCCCCAACAGTATTTGGCATAACTTCCCAAATAAATCACTTATCCCCCAAACCTTTGTGTCTGGGGTAAACATCAAGTAAGAGAACCAATAAAACAAATTCAACAGCTAAAAAAAAAAAAAAAAAAAACTTAAAAAAATGTTTGTCCCCAAATCAAAAATCTTTTGTAAACACATACCAAACCAATTTAAGAAATTCCAACATGTTCTACTTCATGTACAATGTGTTTCAGATCTTAGATATTTAATGGTTTCAAAAGAGCTTGTTACTCCTTAAAATCTTTGGCTCAAAAATTCTATCATATACAGAACATTCTATTCTTTACTTCAGTCTCATTTGTGACAGAAAGAATAGTTTTACCTTGATCAGAGTCAGTTGAACTCTGTGCGATCCACACTTATTTTTTTCTCCCTCACCCCAAGCTCCATTTAGTCCCTACAAAACAGAACTTTCTAGTTCAAATAAAAATATCTTTGAAAAGGCTTATGAAAAGGTTCATAAGATGTGTTGGTGTTTGATATGGCTCTAAGGTGTATAAATGAATCAGGAACACACAGATTAAATTTCCTTGAAACACAGTTTCTAAAAGAAGGAAGTCCTTGGGGGAAAATATTTGTGAGAATTTACTTCTTTGTTTTGTGTGTTTGGTTAGTTTTTGTTTTGTTTACTTAAAGCACTTGAAGGATTATAGACATTTTTCTCTTCAGTAAAACATCCCTAACTTCTCTTAAATTGCCATTAAGAGATAATCATTTCTATGGAGAAGGAATATTTAAAGTTCTTGCTGTTTAAAAACCAAATTTAACATGAATAGACTTCAGCATATGTTTAAGTTTATGCCAAATTTATAAAGTCATCTGCATTATAGCTCATGAAAAATAAGTTGTAAGAAGGCTTGAAATTTCTTCACATTTTACACATTCATTTACTTTATTTCCATTATAGATAATTATTTTTTTGGTAAGTATTATCAGAGGCAAATGACTCAATGTGAAACATACACTAAAGAAAGATTTTTTAAAATATCTGTGTTTACACGTGATTAGGGTAATGAAAGAAATTCTGATGAGATTTAAAGAACCCATTGTTATAATCTATGCTAATTAGCAGAATAATTTTGAGTTGAGAAAAATTAATTATAAATAACACTACACATGCCTGGTCCTCATATGTTTTAGTTTGCTTTGATCAAAATCTATAGTAGTATGTCAGGCGGTCAGGCGCAATGGCTCATGCCTGTAATCCTGGCACTTTAGGAGGCCAAAGTGGGAGGAGAATTGCTTGAGGCCAGGAGTTTGAGGACAGCCTGAACAACAAGGCTAGACCTTGTCACTACAAAAAATAAAAATATTAGCCAGGTGCACCAGCCCATGCCTGTAGCCCTTAGGTATTCAAAAGGCTGAGACAAGAAGAGGATGGCTCGAGGCCCAGGAGTTTGAGGTTGCAGCCAGTGATGTTGACTTGATGACTTCCCTGTATTCCAGCCTGGGCAACTCAGTAAAGCCCTCTCTCAAAAAGAAAAAAAAAAATTCACAGAAGTAAGTTTCTGGATAAACTATTTATTAGGTTAACTTCCTTTTAGTTATTTCTAATATTTTGTCTTTTTATATTTGAATGGCTTTTTATTTTTATTTAAGAAGAAAAAGTATGCATGGTAATTACTTTCTTCAGTACTAATCTAAAAAAATCCCAGTCTTTACGACACTCAATACCTTGTCACTTAAAGAAAAAAAAATTCTAGTCTTTAAATAGTTGCTCTTCTTCCTTTCTGGTTATAGCTCAGTGGTTATCTCTTCATTGACACACACACACACACACACATGCACCCACACATGCACACAAGCTACAGGAGTTTTCTCTCTGTGTATTTCTCTGTCTCTGTGTTTCTCTTTCTGGCTTCCTTTCTTTGATCTTCTCTTATTCTACATTATTCAACCTATCTACCCCTTCTGCCATGTATCCTTTTTTATAAAATCTACTCATCAGAATTAAAGCACACAAAATAGTCATTAATTTACCCATGTTAATAAAACGGAGTAAGCAAGAAAGAAAATCATTCATCTTCATAGAGAGAGAACACCAGTTCTTGTCATAGCAGAACAATGAAGTAACTCTTACGTTGTTTATTTCTTTTTTTTTCTTGCCCAGGCTAGAAGTCCGTGGTGTCATCATAGCTTGCTATAACCTCAAGCTCCTAGGCTCAAGCAATCTTCCTGCCTCAGCCTTCCAAGTAACAGGGACTCTTCACATGCACCACCACATCTGACTACATTTTTAAAATTTTGTTGTAGAGAAGGGGTCTCATTATTGCCCAGGCTGGTGTCTACCTCCTGGGCTCAAGCGATCCTCCCACCTTTGCCTCCCAAAGTGCTAAGATTATAGCCATGAACCAACCCACTAGACCCAAATTCTTGTTTACACAGTAATTAAAAATGTTAAATGAGAATTTAATTCTGCACTGTGCCTCCTCGCAGGGGTGTTTACTTATTAAAATAAGAATGCACTTCACTTAGTTATCTTATCTAAAGTGAAATGTAAGATTAAAAAATTCAGATGTCTATGACATGCAAACACAATTTTACTTATTTATGATGACTAACACACTATAATCAAGACAGAATTCTTTATTCAGTGATCATTCTATTCACTGTGACATGTATTTCAGCAAAGAAAGAAAAGAGATAAAGTCCACAACATGAAATGACGCGTCATTTAGGAAACAGAATTGTATTTGTTTTTCTGTTGGGAAAGCTAATTACTTGTTGATTTGAGACCTTATGTCTTGATAAACTGTATCAGTTGAGACTGATTCTTTCCTGCAATGTAAGTAACATTCACACATATTTTTGTTACTTCAAAGACTATATAATTTATTGGGGGCACTAATGGTTTTAATAAAATCAGAGAGCTTCAAAGAACAAAACTAACAAAGGGAAGGTTGCAATCAATACTTTTTCTAATTCTTTATTCCAGCTTTATACATTAACCTATTTTGACTCATTAGATGTTCACAAATTTATAAAATGACTAATTTACATAAACAGACTTGTTTAAAGTGGATCTAACGCCCTGTTCAAATTTAGGGGAAAAAGAAAAGAGGGCTCCAAGCCACCAGGAGAGGTTAAAATGTAAAGCTGCATTTGTGAGAATGCAGAAATTAGTGAAATCTGAAACAAATAGTGAACTCAGTCTCAGCCCTATTAGCCTTATTGAGTAAGCCAAGTTTTTCTAGCTTCCTGGCCTTTGAACTTGAGGTTCTTCTGCCAGGATGCTCTTGTCCAAATACATGCATCTCTCTCTGCTCAAATGCCTTACCAGAGAAGGCTTTCCTGACATCCTATCTCAGGTGAATAAAATAGCATACCTCATTTTAGTTTTTCTTCTTACATGTTCATTGATTGATTGATCTGGTCCATATCTATTTTTTTAATTAATCTCTGTCTTCTTCATTAGAATGTACTATGTTCCTTATTGTTTACTGCTTTCCTTAGACCCTAGAACAGTATCTGGTATGCATTAAATAAATATTTTTGACTTGGCTAGAAAGTAATTGTAAAGCATTAATAAGTCCTTGCTTGCTGTACTAGGTCAAAGGATTACAAAATCCATGAAACTCAATCCCTGATCTAAAAGGTATTCATAATCCATTGTGTGTAAGATAAAATTTAAGAGCAGTAATGTTTTTCAACGAATTTAAATATTTCGTGCAGGAGCTGGGCAAGAACTATTATACAGAAAGGAAAGCCACATGATCACCTTAATAAAAGCAATCATTAGAAACAGATCTCATTCTCTTAAGCACCTCCTATTCCTGCCCAAAGTGAAATTTAATCTCCCAGATTTTTAAATTCTCAGTCCATTAAAATGTTTGCTAGCCTCCACTTGTATTAGTTACAACAGTGATTGACCAAAAGGATATTCACATGTAATGATCCACTTTTTCCATTAAAATTTAATATTTTTCTTTGTTGATTGCCAAATTAATTTTTTAGGTTAATTTATTTTTACTGATAATAATAATACATGTTTATTGAGTATGTGTGATATTTTGATACATGCATACAACAAGAAATGGTCAAATCAAGACATATATAGGTTATTGGTCACCTCAGGCATTTATTATCTTGGGAATATTTCAAATCTTCTCTTCTAGCTATTTTGAGATATACAATATTTATTAAGTATAGTCACCCTACTGTGCTATTGAGCACTAGAACTTATTCCTACTAACTGTAGATTTGTACCCTTTAGTCAACCTGTCTTAATCCTCCCCTCCCACACTTCCCAGCCTCTGGTGATTATCACTTTACTCTGCCTCCAAGAGAACAACTTTTTATAGCTCCCACATATGAGAACATGTGATATTTGTCTTTCTGTGCCTGGCTTACTTCACGTAACATAATGATCTTCAGTTTCACCAATGTTGCTATAAATGACAGGATGTCATTCTTTTTTGTTTCAATAGTATTCTGATGTATATTTATACCAGTTTCTTTATCCACTCATTCGCTGATGAGACACTTAGGTTGCCTCCATATCATCGCTATTATGAATAATTCTGCAATAAACATGTAAGTGCAGGTATCCTTTTAAAATAATGATTTCCTTTTCTTTGAATAAATGCCCAGTAGC
This sequence comes from Galagoides demidoff, assembly GCA_963574575.1. Lineage (NCBI taxonomy): Eukaryota > Metazoa > Chordata > Mammalia > Primates > Galagidae > Galagoides > Galagoides demidoff. Next base: position 17,842 of record CAUYQV010020911.1, on the reverse strand, counting down.
AGTATTGCAGGGTCATATGGTAGTTCTATTTTTAGTGTTTTGAGAAACTTCCATACTGTTTCTTATAGTGATTGTGCGATTTACTAATTTAATATTCTCACTAATATTGTTTAATAAGATTTTCTTTTTTCTCCATTCTCACCTTTGTTATTTTGTCTAACCTTAATGTGTTTTTTGTCTAGCCTTTATATGGGGTTAGATGGTGTTTTATCATGATTTTGAGTTTCCCCAATGATTAGTGAAGTTAACCATTTTTCATCTACTTTTTGGCCACTGCTGTGTATTCTTTTGAAAAACATCTATTGAGATCCTTGTTGCCTTTTAAATCAGACTATTTGGTTATTACTTTTTTTCTGTTGAATTTCTTGAGTTCCTTAACAATAAATATTAGTCCCTCATTGAATGAATAGTTGGCCAATATTTTCTACCATTCTACAGGTTGTCTCTTTGTTCTGTTGATTGGGTCCTTTCTATGAAAAAAGCTTTTTAATTTAATATAGTTCCATTTGTCTATTTTTGGTTTTGTAGTCCATGCTTTCAAAGTCTTAGCCATAAAATCTTTGCCTAGATTAATGCTTTGAAAAGTTTCCCTTATGTTTTCTCCTAGTAGTTTTATAGTTTCAAGTCTTGCATTTAAGTCTTTAATCCACTCTGATTTGTTTTATATGCTGAGGGATAGCAGTCTATATGTGAATATCTAATTTTTCCAGAATGATTTATTGAAGAGACTGCCCTTTCCCCACTGATCTTGGCATTTCTGTTAAAAGTCAACTGACTATAAATGAATGGCTTTATTTCTGGTTTGCCACTCTATTTCATTGGTCTATGTTGTTTTTTTTATGCCTTTCCATGCTGTTTTGGTTACTATGGCTTTATGGTATATTTTAAAGTCTGATACTGTGATGCCTCCAGATCTCTATCTTTGACTTTTGAGACCATTTTGATTGACTTTATTTGGAAAATTTTAAGCTTCTTGTATCAAGATGTCTATATCTCTTGCAAAACTAGGGAAGTTTTTAACTACTACTTTATTAAACAGATTTTTTTATTTGTCCATCTTTTCTCCCAATGAACCTTTAAACATTCAAAAATGTGATAACTTTTAGTGTTCCATATGTCATGTAAGCTTTCTTCATGCTTTTTTTTCTTTTGTCTAAGTTATTTCAAAAGACCTGTTTTCAAGTTTAGAAGTTCTTTCATTTGCTAAATCTAGTCTATTGTCAAAGTTGTTGATAGAGATTTTCATTTAATGTGTTGAATTTTTTAGTTCCAGGATTTATATTTGATTTTTTAATGATATCTTTCATGGAATTTCTCATTCAGATCATTTTTTCCCCTGATTTCTTTGTATTGTGCATCTGTGTTCTCTTGTATCTCATCAAGCTTCTTTAATATCATTATTCTGAGTTCTTTTTCAAGTATCTCAGATTTTTTTTTTCTTTTTCTTCTTCTTTTTTTTTTTTTTTTGGTCTGGAATCTGTTATTAGAGAGCGTGTCTTTTAGAGGTATCATGTTTTCCTGTTTTTTCATGTTATTATAGCCTTTATGTTGATATTTGTGTATTTGGTGTGAAAGGTCATTTCTCTACTTTTACAAAGTGGCTTCCATAGGAAAAGTCTTTTTTGTGTAAATGTATCGGTAGTGTTGATTAGATAGGATGTTTTGGCTTTGATTCCATGTGGATACAATAGTGGTCTCCACATGGTTTCTTCTGCTGTCATCAGTGACATTGGTGTTTGTTAGCTCTTTAGTAGGTTAGGCCACGGTTGTTAGTGGAAGGTGTGGCAATGCTTTGATGCAGACACAGATGCCAAGCAGTCTATTCTTTGGGTGTCAACAGGTTCAGTGTGCCAGTCCAGACCTCTGGGTGTATACATGGGTGCCACTGGTAACAGGTCTAGGTGGGCTGATCCTTGAACCTCTAACAGTTTTGCTTGAGTGCTTATGGTAGTAGCAGTTAGTTGGGGCTTGGGTAGGTTCTCAGACCCTTGAGTGACATGTGTGGTGTCAACAGTGGCAGTAGCAGCAGTAGGCCAACCCTTAGGCCCCCAAGCAGCCCATGTGTGGCACCAGTGGTAGCAATGACAAGTTGGGAGGACCAGTCTCCAGGCCCCCAGATATCATATGTGGGTGGTTATGGTGGTTATGTAGGTTGCAGGCTCAATAAACCAGTTTCCAGGCCTAGGAAGCATGTGTAAGTGCTGGCTTGGGGGGAGTATCTATTCCCAGATACTTGGACAGAATGTGCAGGCAGAGAATTGGGCAGGGTGGGCACATCCTTGGACTCATGGAAGGAATATAAGAGTGCAGGAAGTGAAGAACAGGTTGGTTTGATCCCCAGACCCCTGGATCTCACAGGTACCAAATGGGCTGCTGATGGACAGAGTGGACCTGTCCTCATATCCCCCAGTGAGGTATACAGGCACTAACATAGGCAGGCAGGTAGGTTGATCCCCAAGCCCCCAGCTGATTCACTGGGGCACTGATAGCAGTGGTGTTGGGCAAGGTAGGCCTATCCTCAAGACCCCAGACAGTGCACAGTGTGTGTGGGCACCTGTGGTAGCAGGCAGGTGTGCCATTTCTAAGACCTCAGACAATATATGTGGGTGCTGGTGGCAGTGGCTGCGGGTAGAACAAGCTTGTCCTAAGGGCCCCAATGGTATGGTGCCAGCAGTAGCAGGCAGGGTGGATTGATGTTCCAGCCCTCAAAGGCATGCTTAATTTCCCTCTGTGGTGGTGGTGGGCTCAGCAGACCTGTCCTGGGGCTCCTAGATGGCACCCAGATGGGCTAGTCCCCAGACATGTGTAGGTATGCTATAGTGGCCTGCTGAAGGGGGTGGTGTTGCTGTCAGTGGCACCTGCCTGAGGTTGGCAGCCCTCGGACTGGTGCAGGGAAAGGGGAACACATGCTTTGGTTCCTTTGTCTCAGAGGCAGGTTTGCTACATTTGTTTCCAGGGTGTAGGATACTCACTGCAAGTGGCTAAAGTGTTATGGGCACAGCCTCATCTCTGGTTCCAGCTGGCCCAGTGGTATTGCCGTCCTCTAAACCAATGTGGAGGAGGTCAGCAGGGCTCAAAGGAGGGGCTTCTGGGCGCAAGAAAGGATGTAGTCTAGTAGGAGCTGGGCTTTCAAAATGAGACTTTGCTGCAGCTGCTTGGTCCTTAGGAGGCGTGTAGGCCCCAGCATTAACTCCCTCCTTGGAACAATGCCATCATGTGAACTCCTTATACATTGTGTGAACTCAGGGCCAGCAAAGGCTGGGAGCTCTCAGGTGGCTGGGACTGCAGGAGTCTGTAGTAGGGATGTGGACCCACAAAGAAGAATTTTTCCTGTTCCTCCTGGCTCTGATCTGTTCCCAGCTGCTTTGCTTCCCTCTAGTTCCATGCTGTACGGGTTCCCTGTCACCTCCCTACTTAATTCCAGCATTCTCTCTTAGATACTCCACAAACGTGGTTATCTAGTCACTGTTTTCGTCCTTCTTTGTGGAGGATGCCAGTTTCGAGTGCCTCTAGTCAGCCACTTCGAAGTCCAGATTTACTATTCTTATCTCAGTCATGTTCAGGTCCAATCCGTCTATGCTTCATCCCTCTCTAAGGCTGGGAGAAATACTACCTAACTCATTGTCATTTAGCCAATGATCTTTAAGAAATATATTAACCAATGCACTACGTAACTGAAATTCAAGTAGAAACCAAATCCCAATATCACAAAGAAATAGACATTCTCGTACACATCTGGTGGAGGAAAATAAGTTAGTAGACATAAAAAGTCTTAAAACTGTATATATACGCTGACCAATCAATTCCTTTTCTAGGAATTACTTAAAAAAATCCAAATGCATACAAAGATTGAGTGATAGGGAGGCTCATGGCAGATTGGTTTACAATTGTGAAAACATTAAAACAAATGTCCATCAAGATGTTTACTTTTTAAATATAAATATGAAATATTAGGCAATCATTAAAAATCATATTGTAGTGATTAAAAGTTCAAATTCAAATTCTTTGATGATACAGTATAGTGTATCTAGTTAATAGAACTGTTAAGAAAGTTAACTATAAAATTACATGTTTGCTAACAAGCATCAGATTATGACGATTGAAGTCCAAGGAGCAGTTGTTATCAGAAAGATCATTGCTTATGAGTTTTGGCCAATCAACCTTGTCTTTTCTTGAGCCATTCTGTTTAGGACATTTCTTTTTTTTTTTTTATAGGACTTTTCTTAGAACCACAATGTTATCTAAAATAAATATTATATAAACACCAACAAATTGTTTTACTTTCACAAAAAAATCATGCCATAGACAATATTTTATGTCATGGAAATATGTTCACAATATATAGTTAAGAGAAAAAAGCAATGTAAACATTATGTGATTGCTATTATTTCATATGTGCATTTAAAGTACACACAGAATTTACTTGGAAATAGGTTGTAAGGATTGTTTAAATATCAGCAATGACCCTGTAGTTCACAAGAATGCAAATGATTTGCATTTTCTTGTTGAAATTTTATCTTCTTTTCCAATGAGCAAATATAGATAGATTGTATTTATCCGTGTCCTTTGGCAGTGCTTCTCCATCTGACACTAAGGTCAGCTCTGTGACTTGATTTGGTCAAAGAGATTTTAGCAACCTTGATGCAATATGAAGCTAGGAAAACACTGCTTGATGGGGCTGGTTCTCTGCTCTGTTTGTCTGCTACTCCACGAGGATATGTCTGGGCTACAAGATGAAAGGCAGCACATGAAACAGTCAGCTTGCTTCTATTTATTCACCTGAGACTGCTCTAGATCATCTGACAACTGGCCAGCCCCCAGACATGTAAGCCCAGCAAGATCAATAGAGATACACCTAAGCAGACTTGCAGCTGACCACAGACACTTGAGCAAGATCTACAAAAGTAGCCAAGCCAGCTGAACCTTGCAGACTCCCAAACTAAACCATGTGCTTTGTGGTTTGACATAGGCATTTTATGGTTGTTTGCTACCCTGCACTATTGTAGCAACTGATAGAGCATGTGTTTGTTGCAAGATGATGGGAGGAGTTAGAAGAAATAAACTATCACAACTTTAGGTTCAAATCAAAGGTCTAGATATAGAATTTTTTAAAAAATGTTTTTGAACAGGCTAGACTGTCAGGAGGTTTAAAATAAATATAAAAATAGAACTGTTTTAACATGTGCAAGGCACTATGGTATGGTCTGGGTAGACCACAAAATGGAGGGACATGTAGCCCCTACCTCCAGAAAGTCACACTAACAGTGAGAATCTCTCTTGACACAGATACTGCTCTAAGAGAGTTACCAACCATTGTATGAATACACTACAGCACCCAAGAGCTTTAAATTGCTGAAGTTGGTTAAAAATGCATTAGCTTTTTCCCAACATGATTCTAACAGCAAAGTAAAATCAAAAAGGCTGCTCTAGCTGCCCGATGAACTTGAAGTAATGAGGTCTATAAGTTGACTTGAACAGAAGAAAATGATATTAAGCTTTCATGGAGGACAAATGAAAGTATCTACCTGTAACCTTTCTGACAGCCAAAGACCCTTTGCCATTTAAAACTCTGCAGCTGTGTGCATTATTCCCAGGCAGCAGAGAGTTTAATAAGACTTCACGGAGATACCTAACCTTCCAGTCCCTGGCTGCCTGCTGGCAACCCTAAGGCGCTCACGGTGGAAGCTGACAATCTGAGCTAACATCAGGGCACAGATTTCTTCAGACACGGGGGCACAAGGTGGCATAGTAATGTTGTCCTGCTGCTCCCTGATGCATTCCAATGGCAGAATGGTATGAATTTAATCCAGCCCCAGTGTCCAAAATCATTCATTGTTTAATTCTAGACATTCTGGTGGTCAGTCATTGACCTCTATGGCAAAACCTGGCTCTCCTGGTGAATGAAGTGCTGCTTCTTTGGTGTGATGTACAGGTTTCCCTTTGAGCAAAACTCCACCTGTCTTGTCCAGCCTGAACCCGCAGTATCCCTCCCCTCACATTCTTTACCTTCTGCCTTCTAATTACTTGGGTTAGTTATTTGCTCTTTCTACTTTCCTTACTTCTGGGCCTTGTTTCATCTGTGACTTTCATCCTCTCCAACCAGCCTTCCATCTTCAAAATCTGGCCTTGTTTCATGGGTTTCTTTCCCCAACTAGACCATAAATGTGGTAATGATAATAATGTAGCACACATCATTGCCAGGCACCTTGCTAGGTGCTTTGTGTGTCTTAACTTTTTTTCTGTTCAACTATTCTGTGAGATAAGCATTATTATCACTATCATTATCATCACCTTCATCCTAATTTTCAGATAAGTGAGTCAGAGAGGCTAAAGTAACTTACAGTCAATGTTAGCTCAATAATGTTGGAGGTCATGCCTGTTTTATTCACTATTATTATCTATGCCTAGCACAAACCTGGCCCAAGGTACTGAATAAAGAAGTGAATCAAATGTCTCATTAAAGCTGTTTCTGCAGTCAGAATTAACCTCAACCTCCTTTGCTTTCACATCTCTACTCCAGTACTGAACACGTTCCACCTCTTAAGGTTTGGCCTCAATTTCCAAATAATCTGCACTTTTCACATATTGCTGTGCATTGATATCCTTTGCTTGGAGAAAGTCAGGCTTTTATAGATCAGGTGACTAATGGTGATTTCCAGTTCTGACATTGCCTAACAACAGTTGCTACTGAGAGATAGGGCCAGGCATCCACGGGAGAGGTAGAAAGGACCAGTGGCAGGAGTTGGAGGCTGATTGGCCAAACCCTTAACCTGAAGAGGACAGCCCTGCTTCCTCATTCACCTACTGTTCTCCATTCTTCCCTGTCATGAAGATGTTCCAGGAGCTTAATGGTTCACATAGAATCACCATCCAAGATGAGTGTCTTTTGCCAACTTCCCCTCCTATGCTTTGCACATCTTGACTTTATCCATATTAGTAGAAGTGGTTATGAAAGTATGAAATTATGGGCTTGGCACCTGTAGCACAGTGGTTACAGTGCTGGCCATGGACACCAAGGGTGGCAGGTTGGAACCCATCCTGGGCCAACTAAACAATGATAACTGCAACAAAAAAATAGCTGGGCATTGTGGCAGGTGCCTGTAGTCCCAGCTACTTAGGAAGCTGAGGCAAGAGAATAACTTAAGCCCAAGACTTTGAAGTTGCTGTGACCTGTGATGCCATAGCACTCCACCGAGGTTCACACAGTAAAACACTCTGTCTCAAAAAAAAAAAAAGTAAGTATGAAATTATGGAAGAAAAGGGGACAGTGAGTTACAGGCAGGCAACTAAGCAGAAGGTGGAGTGGGTGAATGGAGGTTGATGGGATTTGATCCAATTGTCCTAGTAGAAGCAGAAAGTCTCCTGCAGCCAACACCTAATGTAATATACAAGATGTTATTACCATTGACATCTCTACAATTCAAGAGGAACCAAGAAAGAGAACTATAGAAAGTTTTGACCTAACTTTCTATACAAACAGCTATTGGCATCCCAAGTTGAAAGTTGTCTGCTGGCCTGCGAATCTATGAGGTTGTTTCTTACATTTGGCACAGGACACTTCAGCCTGAAGGAATTGTATTAAGGGATTTTGTAATTACTGACTCTTAGCTGTCTGGGAAGAGAATTCCCTTCTGGTTTCAGATATTCAATTTTCCAATGTACCTTCTGCTTTAAGGTACTTTCTACTTTCTGCTATGTTTATTTACATTCTTCCTTCACCAGATTGTATGCTCCAGAAGAGAAAGACTTGGCAAAATTTACATTTATTTCCTGTCTCCTTCTTCCCCTCTGCAAATTGCAATGGTTTGTTTTATAAAATCTAATATCTATACAATTTAATTACATGACACAGTAAGGAAACGTCAGCAATAAAATAGACTAATCCTGATCAAATATTTTGGTTAGCTTGCTGGCTTTCAAAGATCTTTTGAGTTTGGGCCCAGATTCCAAATTGCTGAAGGTGGGCCTTCTTAAAAATAGCATGGGTTCCCTACAAAAAGCAGTCATGCATTTATTAAAATACATCCAAAATGACACAGAACCCTGCCACTACACATCAATATTAAGATGTTTTTCTCCCTTTCCCTTTTTAACTAAATATCTGTGAAGAAAGCAAGGGGATTTAGAGGTATTTCTGAAACTTAACTGTGGAATGTTCTAAAAAAGATAGAAGTTGCTGTTCCCCTACCCATCGGGAAGAAGATCCTAATGCTCTTGGCAATGGTTCCAAAATATTAATTTTATAAAAGAGAAAAAAGGAAATCTTATATCAATGGCTAGTAGAACAACTAATACAAGAGTAAGAAAACTGATCATTTCAAATGCCTGGTTAAATTTTATCTCAGCAATTATTAACTGCAAGGTATTTGAACACATACTTGGTTCCCTTCAGAGAGAGTAAATAGAAGATTAAATTTATTTATAAACCACTTCCATATAAAATATCTTATTTATTCCTGACAATAATACTGTTTTTCACAAGTTTATTCTTATTTTACATATTTTACATGTGAGGAAACTACATGATCATTCTACCATTCAGCTAGTTAAAAGCTTGTTGGAGACATTATAGATGGTAGGTAATTAAGAGCATGGAACCTGGGATGAAACAGACTTAAATTCTGGCCCTTCCATTTATTGGTTGTATGACTTAAATAAGTAAATAAGTTTGGACCCAAACAATTATTATAATTAATCATCCTGTAATACAATATCAAAATGCTAAGGAAGACATGGGGAAAAGGAAGAGGAAGGAAATACATATATTCTTACCTTTTTCTTTGCCAAATAAGATACTACACCTCCTGGGGGAATGGGGCTGAAGACCTAATTCTTGGCAAAGGAAAGCACCCCCAGAAAAAGAGGAAAACTAAACAGTAAGCTGAGTGAGTTGGAACAAAGAAAAGTCAGCTAGTTTACATTTAAGCTAGCCATTGATAGCAAGTTTCCTGCCTTTCTAAAATTCTAGCCTGTTGGGGATACGGCTTACAAAAACCCTGCTGTGTCTATGAGCACTCAAAGAAGAGATTATGGTTAAGTCCTAGAAAAGATACATCCTCTGGGCAGCACCTGTGGCTCAAAGGAGTAGGGCGCTGGCCCCATATGCCAGGGGTGGGGGGTTCAAATCCAGCCGGGGCCAAAAACTGCAAAAAAAAAAAAAAAAAAAAAAAAGATACATCTTCTAGGACATTTCCTGCCCATTAAAAAAGCAAAGCAGGGTCGGAGCTTATAGTTCAAGCAGCTAAGGCGCCAGCCACATAGACCTGAACTGGTGGGTTCAAATCCAGCCCAGGCCCACCAAACAACAATGAAGCTGCAACCAAAAAAACAGCCAGGCATTGTGGCAGGTGCCTGTAGTCCCAGCTACTTGGGAGGCAGAGGCAGGAGAACCACTTGAGCCCAGGAGTTGGAGGTTGCTGTGAGCTGCGATGCTAAAGTACTCTACCCAGAGCAACAGCTTGAGGCTCTGTCTCAAAAAAAAAAAAAAAAAGGCAAAACAGATACCCATTGTAGAGATTTGCATTTGTCTGGGTCAGATACCAAGGGAGTAGTTCAAGCTCTGAGATATGGGCAGAAGAGCTTCTATCCCTTATTTCAGAGGAAAATCCTCTGTGGTGGTGATGGGTCTTTACCATTGTTCCTAACTCTAAATGCCTCCCTCCTACTGATCTCTCAGAGATTAACACCGTGGTGTTTTAAAACACAGAGAACTAATGGAGATCAACACATCCCTAGAAATCTGTGTGTGTGATCTTCAAGCAGGAGGCTCTCCCAATACAAGGCTCGGATTTCAGAAGGCTACCCTTAGGTTAATAATAATAACAATAGGAGCTGATAGGATCAGAGAAACTGCTGACATCTTTGTTCCCTCCCTTATCTTACCCTCTGGGCAAATAGACTTCAATAAAATCAGAGTGGAGCAAACACTTTTGGCCATTGCTGGAATCCCACCACAGGCAATGGTCCCGTGAGCTCCCACTTTTAATTCTACTCTATGTCTCTTGTTTTTCTTTACCATTGTTTCTAACTCCATATTTCTTCAGTGATCATGGCTAGTTTTCACAGGTCTCAGCAGACACTGCTCTGGGGAGGGACCCGGACAACACCATTATGGGCATATCTCCACTCTTTACTCTATGTGAAGAATTTTAAACTCTTTAATAGAAGTGACCTATTCAATGAAACTTCAGTAATGTATTGGTGTCCTATGCTATTTATACACATGCTGCCACCTTGATAAAGCAATATGAGGCAATTTATAATAAAACACACCATGGGAGGCTAGGAGGAAATTGGGCTTAGCCTCACCAATTTATGGGTCAGTTTGGGCCAGATCCAGACAAAATTTGGAAGGGCACTAGGCAGGAGGCCTCAGGCTAGCACTCAAGAGTCCAATCCAGGAGACAGAACCATTTTGACAGTACTACTACTCTACAAATAGAAAACCCCATGAGCCCAGTACAGATGGAAAGTTGCCATCAAAGGTGGTCTATACAATTGTTGCTGGGACCAAAAAGTCAATTGTATTAAATAATTATTGCCATAATAGTGCTGTGTAATAAACTACCCTCAAACTCAAGTGGTTTAAAATAATAATCCTTTGTTTTATAGATCTATATGTTGACCAGGGAAGCGCAGCTTTATTCTGTAGGTTTGTGGGTCTAGGTTTCATCTTCCCAAAACCACAGGGCTTACTGAGTCATGTTTTTCTCAAGGCAATGACAGCAGTACAAAGTAAAGCAGAAACATTCAAGGTTTCTTATGGTCCAGACTCAGGATTGGTACAATCACTTCTGTCCTATTTCATTTATCAAAGCAAGAGGCCTAGATCATGGTTAAAAGGCAAGGAAGTAGACTATATCCATGATAGGGCTGTGATAAGGATATAATGGAGGAAGACACAAATAAGTTGAACTGGTAATTCAATCAACTACTTTAGTCCTCTTGTCCACATTATTCTCATTTCTCTAACGAAAAACATTCCATCCTCATTAATGTACACACAGAAGTCTTACCCATCATGGCATTAGGCTAAAAATTTAGACTCATGATCTGCACCAGGTCCAGACTTCAACTGTACCTAAAAATAAAAAAGACAAATTGCTTCTCCTCACACACAACCTTACACACTATATAGTGGTATAATAGGGACAAGATAAAGACAGTAAACAATTCCATTCAAAAAGAGGAAGATTGGTCCTTAGCAATTCTGAAATCCCTGTAGGAAAATTAGTCAAGTTCGTCTGCCATGGGAGTAGAGAAAGTTTCTTGCTTAGACATTGGCTCTGTTTACTAAGGGAAGGCTGGGGTTGGATTTGGTAGGAGGGGCAGACCCCTGGTCCACTGTTATCTAACTTCCTGGCTCTATCCTCTAAGACATCCATTCCATCATCTTCTTCACCTGCCTCTGAAGAGGATATTGAAATTTACTTCTTTCTTTAGTGGCTGAGAAGTTTTCTAAGCTTGTTTCCCACCCGAAAAAATATTGAGGACACTGAGAGGATTCTTTTTTTACTTCAGGCTGGCAGTACTTTGACAATATTGCTCTCTCTACAAGTTAGTTGTTTTTTAATGCATTTTGTTCTAGTTCATTCAATATGCCCAAATCACAGTTTTTTCTAAGAGATATTTCTCTCTCCAGATTACTAGTATTTGGGGGCACATCAGGTGGGCTATAGTACCATGCCTTGAAGTTTTTAAAGCTGAAAGATCTACTCAAAGTCATCTTATAATATTTTGCAGGTATACCCACACCTCTGATTGGGTCTTTACCCTGAGGCCATGTTTTATTTGCAAGCCACCTGGATCTGGCATGTGTCCCTCTTAGTGTAATTTAACAACTATGCCCTTGACTACAGCTTTGTCCTCAGGCTATTATCTTAACTTGAGAATCTTTTTCTGGCTGGAGATGTTGAATGTAAGAAATAATTTTATTTTCTAACCCAGAAACTTCTAGGCTCTTGATAAATTCTCTAAATTCTACTTGCAAACTAGTCTTTCATCTTTTGAGTATATCTCTTTCCAGCAGTACTATATACACTTAAAATAGTTCAAAGTTGGATGATTATTTAAAAAAAAGAAAGAAAATAGTTCATTCTTCCTAAATTTTTCTTAGAAATCATTTTCTTCTCTTTCTGTCTACCCTTTCATTTGATTATGCTGCTTGCCACTTTAAAAGCTCATACCAAGAAACAAATAAGTGGTTGGAAAGACCCAGTATTTATATTTGCAAGCATAGAACACCACAGTGCAGGCTCTCATAGTCCCACAAGAGAACTGAAGTAGACTCCTAACTGGTCCCCTTCTTCCAGGGTTACTCACTCTCACTCCAGTCTCCATGCAGTGGCTAGTGTAATCTTCCTGAAATATAAAAAGCATTCCACCACTTTAAATTGTTAGTTTTGTTAATCCCTATAGTTTTCAGGATATATTATAAGCTCCTCAGTCTATGTACATGACCCTCCTGAGCTGCTATGCCTTCTTCTCACCATCACATATCACTCCAGCTAATTCATCTAAGAGCAAGTCACAGATGTTATCATTTTTTTCTCTCCTCAAACTTTGGTTTTCTTTTACTGTGCACCCACACACCCAGACAGAAACAGGCATAAAGAAAGCCAAAACTGAAACTAGAAATAGGAATCAATGCCTCAGGTTTGATGTACGTAGCACAAGAAAAGGATACTCCTGAAACTGTTCGTGGAAATAAATACCTGAGGAATGATGGACTTTTAATTTTTCTATATTGTTGGATATTTTATAGTGATTATGTTTAATTTCTTTCTACGTGTTTTGTAATTACTGTATTTTGCCGAACTCACCTTTCCCCCCCAAACTTGCAAATTTTTTCATTATAATTTTTAAATCCAAATTCAAAACTTAAAGTTTGGATTGTATAAAAACTATTTTGACATTTTCCCAAGGGATTTTCCAATAATTTTAATAAAAATATCAGGTATATCAGCTAGATTGCTAGCTCCCACCTAAAATGTACAAAGAAAAATATGTCACTCTTCATTGGCCAAAATGCTTTTGTTGCTAGTTCAACATAAGTTCATCAAAACCCATTATCATATTCCAATATGTTATTTTGCATGTGGACATTATTATTGCTTTCTAGGGTTATACTTTTAACATAAGCATAAATAAAAGAATTTAAAACATTTATGTAGCAAGTAACATGAATAGAACCTTCTCTAAACAAGACAGACAAATGGCTAAGAAACATTTGAAAAAGTGCTCATTGTCCCTAATTATTAGAGAAATGCAAATCAAAACTACTCTGAGATATCACCTAACCCCAGTGAGAATGGTCAACATCACAAAGTCTCAAAGCTTCAGATGCTGGCATGTATGTAGAGAGAAGGGGACACTTTTACACTGCTGGTGGGACTGCAAACTAATACAACCCTTTTGGGAAGAAGTATAAAGAATCCTCACAGAACTCAAATTAGACCTCCCATTTGATTCTGCAATCAATCCCATCACTAGACATCTATTCAAAAGAAAAAAAATCTTTTTATCATAAGGACATTTGCACTAGACTGTTTATAGAAGCTCAATATACAAATGCCAAAATGTGGAAACAACCCAAATGCCCACCAACTCAGGAATGGATTAACAAGTTGTGGTATATGTATACCATGGAATACTATTCAGCCATTAAAAAAAAGATGGTGACTTTATATCTTTTGTATTAACCTGGAGGGAGGTGGAACACCTTCTGCTTAGTAAAGCATCATAAGAATGGAGAAGCAAGAATCCAGTGTACTCAATTCTAATATGAAGGTAATAGATGATCTAATATAAGGCAGGAAGTAGAGGAGTGAGGGAGTGGGGAAAGGGGAAGACGGACATGTGTGCCATACAGTGTATGGTCCACCTCTTGGGGGCAGGACACAATTATGAGAGGGACTTTACCTAACAAATACAATCAGTGCAACCTAATTCTTTGTACCCTCAATGAACCCCAAACATTAAAAAAAAATTATGTAGATATGGAATTAGGACCACCCATGTATAATGTACACCCTTACTTTTTCCTCAAATATTTGGGGAAAAAAGTACACATTATACATGGCAAAATATGGTACATCTTTCCATCCTCCAGATGATACTTCCAGACATACTGATTCAGTGGGGGAAGTGTCCATCCTTCTTATCTTCCAAAGTCTTTCAGGGACTGTGTTAAGTAGCCAGCACCCATGGGGGAACCATGGTTGAAAGGATTGTTTCAAATATATGAAGCAAATGACATTTTTGTTTTTAAGAAAATTTTCAACTCTTTTAAACATAAAGTTTAAAAATTATTTCCTTTTATTTTATAAATATTTAATTCTACTAGAATTACACATTCTCTAAGTATATTATATTTGAATTATCTCTAAGGATTATAATAGCTTGGGTAGCCATTTTAACAGTTAGCTATTCTCGAATGAAGAGCCTAAATAATCATTGTTCAAGCTTATGTTTTAAGGTAAATTTCATAACCCAGTTTATAATTAAGGCAAACAGGAAAAAATACACAAATACAAATATCAGAGGTTTTTAATTCTAAATTTTTATCATTAACTTAAATACCATTTGACTGGCTCCCCAAACCATGGACGTTCTCAAAACATAAAGTAGAAAGTTATTACAAATATCAATTTTGGTGTAACGTACAACTATTTGACTAAACACTTTTAAGATTTTGATTTTGGGAAAAATATGAAAATGCCAATGTTTTCATAAGAAACTTCTGAAAATATGTACAATGCCCTAAAATTCAGACATCAAAGCATCTATTTCTTTAAACTTGTTAGTTATATTATCAATACATTCTCCAGCTTTTAATTTTATCCCATCAATAACAAGATAGTCCTCTTCATAGTGATTCTCAAACAGACTCCCTGCAGGACCTTCAGGGTTGCATTTAGATAACTGCAAAAACAACCACATAATTAATAAGAATGATATCAAATTTGCTAGATTATTAGAACAAAACATAAAGCAATCCGTAATTCCTTAAGCCACATCAGTTATGCAAAGTTTTCTGTTATTGTGATATTCAAATAATGATTACCATAGATAGCATAATATGTAGTGAGTGTGTTTGTACAGGAATAAGTTATTATTTAGGTCCTATCTTTATTCCTCAACATTATACAATTTTAGTTTTAATTTTATGCTTCGGGAAAACATGATTCATTTAATTCTGTATGTGTTTTCTACACTGGTTTATTTTTACATTATTGTTATAGGGAATACAACACAAAACTGTTTCAGTCACATTTTCTCTGGTCATCTTCTCAAAAGCATCTGCATTACTTACAAATAGTAATAGTTTTCTCTAGCTTAGCGGGAAAGGACATTGATAAAAGTAATGCACGCACACAGATATAGACACATATATATGGGAATTATAATTTCAGATTTCATTAAGGGTAGGGCTAACTTCCAATGTAATTCAAGGGAAAAAAAAAGAATATACATGTAGTTCATATAAGAATTTTCATATATCAAACATGTACTTTTAAATACAAATAATTATTCAGGGAACTCTATCTTATGTATATATGGATTATACAATCAGTGAATTATTCAAGTGGATTTATAAAAATCTAAAATTTATTTCCCCCCATTGCTTGCCAAATCAGAGCATGTCATCCACTGTTAATATTAGCTAAAGGAGAATATAAATAGGAAGGTGACTCTACTGAGGAAAATAATCTCACAAAACATTTCAATGATAAATAGAAATGAGTTTTGATTATCCATGTGTGTATGTTTTTTTTCCACATTGTTACTCTCATCCATTGGTGTAAATACTTGAGAGTAATCAAATTGAAACCTCGTAGGTGAAATGAATGATGAAAACATCATTGAATTTACAACTTTGAAAATAGCTCATACAATATCTGCTCAGGGAATCAACATGCTCAGACTTTAAAATTATCAAGTGGCTGTTTTTGGCATGCTTAGCTTATATAGGAAGACACTTTCTTCTAAAGATAAAACATATCTCCAGTTTTAAGTAGAATTGACTTTGGAAACCATATTAACTTTTTCTAATAACCAAAGATAAATAAATAAAATCCCAGAGGTGATAATTTCTTTACTTTAAAACTGGAAATTGCTCCAGCTTTGATATTTGATTCAATTGCTATTTTCCTCATTTAAAAGTGAGCAAGGTCCTAAATATCATGAACCTTGTAATGCCAGACTTACAAAGCTCAGTGTGCAGAGTGGCTTATGAATCAGTCAGCAGGAAGCACTCACCTGCCTGCCAGCAATTTAAAGTGGTTAATTTTTATAATTCCTAAATGCCTTTTGAAAGCATAAAGAAAACAAGAATTTAAAACAAAAAGCAAGCTTCTGCCTAGTTATGGCTTAAAACACTGTATTTTATTTTAAGAAATAAAAATCAGAAGTAATTTTCTAGTCTGTCAAGCTACTGGTTATAATGGCAAAATAGAAGCCAATTCTGTGGCTGTAAAAGCTCCAGGACATCATTTTAAAAATCAACCTGGCTGTACTTTTGAAAAGACAAACTGTTAACATTGAAAAAACACTGCACAAAACCATATGGTGTTCAAAAAACCCACACATTTCCTAGAAAAGAATAATTTTAATATTACTTATATGTATATAAGATATTATTACCAATCTATAGATCTTGTTCTATAGAATATAAGACCCCTATACATAAAATAAATCTTTTTAGAAAGGAACTGTATTTGGAAAAATGGCATTTATAACCCATCCATATTCAGGTAAAAGTCAGTATTGCTGGTACTAATTAAGAAAACTATCATACTTTTTAACTCAATTGGAATTTTTAATATCAATTTATTTTAATATACTCATCTCCCTAATGGTAAATTCTATATATTTTTTTCTTAATTTCTAACTCAGCAAAAGAAGTATTTAAGAATCATCATTTTTTTTTTTTTTTTTTTTTGAGACGGAGCCTCAAGCTGTCCCCCTGGGTAGAGTGCCATGGCATCCCAGCTCATAGCAACCTCCAACTCCTGGGCTTAAGCGAGTCTCCTGCCTCAGCCTCCCAAGTAGCTGGGACCACAGGTGCCCGCCACAATGCCCGGCCATTTTTTGGTTGCAGCCATCATTGTTGTTTGGCGGGCCCGGGCTGGGGATTTGAACCCGCCACCTTAGTTGTACGTGGCTGGCGCCTTAGCCGATTGAGCCACAGGCGCTGAGCCAACCCCAAAATTCTTATTTTCACATCTCATCCGGTAACTATTCCCAGTTGTTCTAGAAATCACGTTTGTGTACTCATTTCTACCACTTTTTTTTTTTTTTAACTGACCTAGAGACCACAAAATGAAAATATTTTTTGGGAACCAACTCTATCAGACTGTCCCTAGAATAGGCAAAAGGCTGAAAAATAACCCCTAGGACCTGTCTGGGCTGTTCAGTCTTTTTTCTCTTAATGCTGAAGGCCACACTGGCCATTTTGAAAGTGTACCCCAAACCTGGTCTTTCAGTGGTTTTCTAGTATTATCTTCAACTTGGACTAAGGAAAAAGGAAAGCAGCCATGCCGCCACCTTGGAGACCCCCCATTTTCCTGAATCCTGAGCACCAGCACCTTCATCTTCAGCTTAGCCTTTCAGCCTCAAAATTCAATTTGCTCCATAGCGTCCTTACTCCTTTCCCAGTGCACAGCAGAAAGAGGGGGAACGGCTGGCGCCTATGGCTCAATCGGCTAAGGCGCCAGTTGCGTACACCCAAGGTGGCGGGTTCGAATCCCCAGCCCGGGCCCGCCAAACAACAATGATGGCTGCAACCAAAAAATGGCCGGGCATTGTGGCGGGCGCCTGTGGTCCCAGCTACTTGGGAGGC